>JAQJVL010001727.1:0-151454 GCA_035578905.1 Stictocephala bisonia | reverse complement strand
AAACCAAAGAATGCAGGATTGAAACTCAAAGATCACAAGATTGAAACTCAAAGATCGCAAGATTGAAACCAAAAGATCACAAGATTAAAACTCAAATATCGCAAAATTAAAACTCAAAGATCGCAAGATTAAAACTTAGAGATTGCAAGATTGAAACTTAAAGATCGCAAGATTGAAACTCAAAGATCGCAAGATTGAAACTCAAAGATAGCAAGATTGAACCACTAAGATCGCAAGTTTAAAACTCAAAGATCGCAAAATTGAAACTCAAAGATGGCAAGATTGAAACTCAAAGATCGCAAGATTGAAACTCAAAGATCACAAGATTGAAACTCAAAGATCGCAAGATTGAAACTCAAAGATCGCCAGATTGAAACTCAAAGATCGCAAGATTGAAACTCAAAGATAGCAAGTTTGAAATTCAAAGATCGCATGATTGAAACTCAAAAATCGCAAGATTGAAACTCAAAGATCGCAAGATTGAAACTCAAAGATCGCAGGATTGAAACTCAAAGATCACAAGATTGAAACTCAAAGATCGCAAGATTAAAACTCAAAGATCGCAAGATTGAAACTCGAAGATCGCAAGATTGAAATTCAAAGATAGCAAGTTTGAAACTAAAAGATCGCAAGATTAAAACTCAAAGATCGCATGATTGAAACTCAAAGATCGCAAGATTTAAACTCATAGATGGCAAGATTGAAATTCAAAGATCGCAAGAATAAAACTTAAAGATAGCAAGATTTAAACTCAGTTCGCAAGATTCAAACTCAAAGATGGCAAGATTGAAACTCAAAAATCGCAAGATTGAAACTCAAAGATCGCAAGAATTAAACTCAAAGATCGCAAGATTGAAACTAAAGATCGCAAGATTCAAACTCAAAGATCGCAAGATTGAAACTCAAAGATCGCAAGAATGAAACCCAAAGATCGCAAGAATGAAACTAAAAGATCGCAAGATTGAAACTCAAAGAATGCAAGATTGAAACTCAAAGATCGCAAGATTAAACCTCAAATATCGCAGGATTGAACTCAAAGATCTTAAGATTGAAACTTAAAGATTGCAAGATTGAAACTCAAAGATCGCAAGATTGAAACTCAAAGATCGAACGATTGAAACTCAAAGATCGCAAGATTGAAACTCAAAGATCGCAAGACTGAAACTCAAAGATCGCAAGATTGAAACTCAAAGATCGCAAGATTGAAACTCATAGATGGCAAGATTGAAACTCAAAGATCGCAAGATTAAAACTCTTAGATCGCAAGATTGAAATTCAAAGATCGCCAGATTGAAACTCAAAGATCACAAAATTGAAACTTAAAGATCGCAAGATTGAAAACCAAAGATTGCAAGATTTAAACTCATTGATGGCAAGGTTGAAACTCAAAGATTGCAAGATTGAAACTCAAAAATAGCAAGATTATAACTCAAAGATGGCAAGATTGAAAGTCAAAGATCGCAATTTTGAAACTCAAAGATGGCAAGATTAAAACTCAAAGATCGCAAGATTGAAATTTAAGATCGCAAGATTGAAACTCAAAGATTGCAAGATTGAAACTCAAAGATGGCAAGATTGAAATTCAAAGATCGCAAGATTGAATCTCAAAGATCGAACGATTGAAACTCAAAGATCGCAAGATTGAAACTCAAAGATCGCAAGATTGAAACTCAAAGATCGCAAGATTGAAACTCAAAGATCGCTAGATTTAAACAAAAAAATAGCAAGATTGAAACTCAAAGATCTCAAAATTGAAACTAAAAGATCGCAAGATTGAAAATCAAAGATCGCAAGAATGAGACCCAAAGATCCCAAGATTGAAACTCAAAGAATGCAGGATTGAAACTCAAAGATCACAAGATTGAAACTCAAAGATCGCAAGATTGAAACCAAAAGATCACAAGATTAAAACTCAAATATCGCAAAATAAAACTCAAAGATCGCAAGATTAAAACTTAGAGATTGCAAGATTGAAACTCAAAGATCGCAAGATTGAAACTCAAAGATCGCAAGATTGAAACTCAAAGATAGCAAGATTGAACCACTAAGATCGCATGTTTAAAACTCAAAGATCGCAAAATTGAAACTCAAAGATAGCAAGATTGAAACTCAAAGATCGCAAGATTGAAACTCAAAGATCGCAAGATTGAAACTCAAAGATCGCAAGATTGAAACTCAAAGATCGCCAGATTGAAACTCAAAGATCGCAAGATTGAAACTCAAAGATAGCAAGTTTGAAACTCAAAGATCGCATGATTGAAACTCAAAAATCGCAAGATTGAAACTCAAAGATCGCAAGATTGAAACTCAAAGATCGCAAGATTGAAACTCAAAGATCACAAGATTGAAACTCAAAGATCGCAAGATTAAAACTCAAAGATCGCAAGATTGAAACTCGAAGATCGCAAGATTGAAATTCAAAGATAGCAAGTTTGAAACTAAAAGATCGCAAGATTGAAACTCAAAGATCGCAAGATTTAAACTCATAGATGACAAGATTGAAATTCAAAGATCGCAAGAATAAAACTCAAAGATGGCAAGATTTAAACTCAGTTCGCAAGATTCAAACTCAAAGATGGCAAGATTGAAACTCAAAGATCGCAAGATTGAAACTCAAGGATCGCAAGAATTAAACTCAAAGATCGCAAGATTGAAACTCAAAGATCGCAAGATTGAAACTCAAAGATCGCAAGTATGAAACCCAAAGATCGCAAGAATGAAACTAAAAGATCGCAAGATTGAAACTCAAAGAATGCAAGATTGAAACTCAAAGATCGCAAGATTAAACCTCAAATATCGCAGGATTGAACTCAAAGATCTGAAGATTGAAACTTAAAGATTGCAAGATTGAAACTCAAAGATCGCAAGATTGAAACTCAAAGATCGAACGATTGAAACTCAAAGATCGCAAGATTGAAACTCAAAGATCGCAAGATTGAAACTCATAGATGGCAAGATTGAAACTCAAAGATCGCAAGATTAAAACTCTTAGATCGCAAGATTGAAATTCAAAGATCGCCAGATTGAAACTCAAAGATAACAAAATTGAAACTTAAAGATCGCAAGATTGAAAACCAAAGATTGCAAGATTTAAACTCATTGATGGCAAGGTTGAAACTCAAAGATTGCAAGATTGAAACTCAAAAATAGCAAGATTATAACTCAAAGATGGCAAGATTGAAAGTCAAAGATCGCAATTTTGAAACTCAAAGATGGCAAGATTAAAACTCAAAGATCGCAAGATTGAAATTTAAGATCGCAAGATTGAAACTCAAAGATTGCAAGATTGAAACTCAAAGATGGCAAGATTGAAATTCAAAGATCGCAAGATTGAATCTCAAAGATCGAACGATTGAAACTCAAAGATCGCAAGATTGAAACTCAAAGATCGCAAGATTGAAACTCAAAGATCGCAAGATTGAAACTCAAAGATCGCTAGATTTAAACAAAAAAATAGCAAGATTGAAACTCAAAGATCTCAAAATTGAAACTAAAAGATCGCAAGATTGAAAATCAAAGATCGCAAGAATGAGACCCAAAGATCCCAAGATTGAAACTCAAAGAATGCAGGATTGAAACTCAAAGATCACAAGATTGAAACTCAAAGATCGCAAGATTGAAACCAAAAGATCACAAGATTAAAACTCAAATATCGCAAAATAAAACTCAAAGATCGCAAGATTAAAACTTAGAGATTGCAAGATTGAAACTCAAAGATCGCAAGATTGAAACTCAAAGATCGCAAGATTGAAACTCAAAGATAGCAAGATTGAACCACTAAGATCGCATGTTTAAAACTCAAAGATCGCAAAATTGAAACTCAAAGATAGCAAGATTGAAACTCAAAGATCGCAAGATTGAAACTCAAAGATCGCAAGATTGAAACTCAAAGATCGCAAGATTGAAACTCAAAGATCGCCAGATTGAAACTCAAAGATCGCAAGATTGAAACTCAAAGATAGCAAGTTTGAAACTCAAAGATCGCATGATTGAAACTCAAAAATCGCAAGATTGAAACTCAAAGATCGCAAGATTGAAACTCAAAGATCGCAAGATTGAAACTCAAAGATCACAAGATTGAAACTCAAAGATCGCAAGATTAAAACTCAAAGATCGCAAGATTGAAACTCGAAGATCGCAAGATTGAAATTCAAAGATAGCAAGTTTGAAACTAAAAGATCGCAAGATTGAAACTCAAAGATCGCATGATTGAAACTCAAAGATCGCAAGATTTAAACTCATAGATGACAAGATTGAAATTCAAAGATCGCAAGAATAAAACTCAAAGATGGCAAGATTTAAACTCAGTTCGCAAGATTCAAACTCAAAGATGGCAAGATTGAAACTCAAAGATCGCAAGATTGAAACTCATAGATGGCAAGATTGAAACTCAAAGATCGCAAGATTAAAACTCTTAGATCGCAAGATTGAAATTCAAAGATCGCCAGATTGAAACTCAAAGATCACAAAATTGAAACTTAAAGATCGCAAGATTGAAAACCAAAGATTGCAAGATTTAAACTCATTGATGGCAAGGTTGAAACTCAAAGATTGCAAGATTGAAACTCAAAAATAGCAAGATTATAACTCAAAGATGGCAAGATTGAAAGTCAAAGATCGCAATTTTGAAACTCAAAGATGGCAAGATTAAAACTCAAAGATCGCAAGATTGAAATTTAAGATCGCAAGATTGAAACTCAAAGATTGCAAGATTGAAACTCAAAGATGGCAAGATTGAAATTCAAAGATCGCAAGATTGAATCTCAAAGATCGAACGATTGAAACTCAAAGATCGCAAGATTGAAACTCAAAGATCGCAAGATTGAAACTCAAAGATCGCAAGATTGAAACTCAAAGATCGCTAGATTTAAACAAAAAAATAGCAAGATTGAAACTCAAAGATCTCAAAATTGAAACTAAAAGATCGCAAGATTGAAAATCAAAGATCGCAAGAATGAGACCCAAAGATCCCAAGATTGAAACTCAAAGAATGCAGGATTGAAACTCAAAGATCACAAGATTGAAACTCAAAGATCGCAAGATTGAAACCAAAAGATCACAAGATTAAAACTCAAATATCGCAAAATAAAACTCAAAGATCGCAAGATTAAAACTTAGAGATTGCAAGATTGAAACTCAAAGATCGCAAGATTGAAACTCAAAGATCGCAAGATTGAAACTCAAAGATAGCAAGATTGAACCACTAAGATCGCATGTTTAAAACTCAAAGATCGCAAAATTGAAACTCAAAGATAGCAAGATTGAAACTCAAAGATCGCAAGATTGAAACTCAAAGATCGCAAGATTGAAACTCAAAGATCGCAAGATTGAAACTCAAAGATCGCCAGATTGAAACTCAAAGATCGCAAGATTGAAACTCAAAGATAGCAAGTTTGAAACTCAAAGATCGCATGATTGAAACTCAAAAATCGCAAGATTGAAACTCAAAGATCGCAAGATTGAAACTCAAAGATCGCAAGATTGAAACTCGAAGATCGCAAGATTGAAATTCAAAGATAGCAAGTTTGAAACTAAAAGATCGCAAGATTGAAACTCAAAGATCGCATGATTGAAACTCAAAGATCGCAAGATTTAAACTCATAGATGACAAGATTGAAATTCAAAGATCGCAAGAATAAAACTCAAAGATGGCAAGATTTAAACTCAGTTCGCAAGATTCAAACTCAAAGATGGCAAGATTGAAACTCAAAGATCGCAAGATTGAAACTCAAGGATCGCAAGAATTAAACTCAAAGATCGCAAGATTGAAACTCAAAGATCGCAAGATTGAAACTCAAAGATCGCAAGTATGAAACCTAAAGATCGCAAGAATGAAACTAAAAGATCGCAAGATTGAAACTCAAAGAATGCAAGATTGAAACTCAAAGATCGCAAGATTAAACCTCAAATATCGCAGGATTGAACTCAAAGATCTGAAGATTGAAACTTAAAGATTGCAAGATTGAAACTCAAAGATCGCAAGATTGAAACTCAAAGATCGAACGATTGAAACTCAAAGATCGCAAGATTGAAACTCAAAGATCGCAAGACTGAAACTCAAAGATCGCAAGATTGAAACTCAAAGATCGCAAGATTGAAACTCATAGATGGCAAGATTGAAACTCAAAGATCGCAAGATTAAAACTCTTAGATCGCAAGATTGAAATTCAAAGATCGCCAGATTGAAACTCAAAGATCACAAAATTGAAACTTAAAGATCGCAAGATTGAAACCCAAAGATTGCAAGATTTAAACTCATTGATGGCAAGGTTGAAACTCAAAGATTGCAAGATTGAACCTCAAAAATAGCAAAATTATAACTCAAAGATGGCAAGATTGAAACTCAAAGATCGCAAGATTAAAACTCAAAGATCGCAAGATTGAAACTCGAAGATCGCAAGATTGAAATTCAAAGATAGCAAGTTTGAAACTAAAAGATCGCAAGATTAAAACTCAAAGATCGCATGATTGAAACTCAAAGATCGCAAGATTTAAACTCATAGATGACAAGATTGAAATTCAAAGATCGCAAGAATGAAACTCAAAGATGGCAAGATTTAAACTCAGTTCGCTAGATTCAAACTCAAAGATGGCAAGATTGAAACTCAAAAATCGCAAGATTGAAACTCAAGGATCGCAAGAATAAAACTCAAAGATCGCAAGATTGAAACTCAAAGATCGCAAGATTCAAACTCAAAGATCGCAAGATTGAAACTCAAAGATCGCAAGAATGAAACCCAAAGATCGCAAGAATGAAACTAAAAGATCGCAAGATTGAAACTCAAAGAATGCAAGATTGAAACTCAAAGATCGCAAGATTAAACCTCAAATATCGCAGGATTGAACTCAAAGATCTTAAGATTGAAACTTAAAGATTGCAAGATTGAAACTCAAAGATCGCAAGATTGAAACTCAAAGATCGAACGATTGAAACTCAAAGATCGCAAGATTGAAACTCAAAGATCGCAAGACTGAAACTCAAAGATCGCAAGATTGAAACTCAAAGATCGCAAGATTGAAACTCATAGATGGCAAGATTGAAACTCAAAGATCGCAAGATTAAAACTCTTAGATCGCAAGATTGAAATTCAAAGATCGCCAGATTGAAACTCAAAGATCACAAAATTGAAACTTAAAGATCGCAAGATTGAAAACCAAAGATTGCAAGATTTAAACTCATTGATGGCAAGGTTGAAACTCAAAGATTGCAAGATTGAAACTCAAAAATAGCAAGATTATAACTCAAAGATGGCAAGATTGAAAGTCAAAGATCGCAATTTTGAAACTCAAAGATGGCAAGATTAAAACTCAAAGATCGCAAGATTGAAATTTAAGATCGCAAGATTGAAACTCAAAGATTGCAAGATTGAAACTCAAAGATGGCAAGATTGAAATTCAAAGATCGCAAGATTGAATCTCAAAGATCGAACGATTGAAACTCAAAGATCGCAAGATTGAAACTCAAAGATCGCAAGATTGAAACTCAAAGATCGCAAGATTGAAACTCAAAGATCGCTAGATTTAAACAAAAAAATAGCAAGATTGAAACTCAAAGATCTCAAAATTGAAACTAAAAGATCGCAAGATTGAAAATCAAAGATCGCAAGAATGAGACCCAAAGATCCCAAGATTGAAACTCAAAGAATGCAGGATTGAAACTCAAAGATCACAAGATTGAAACTCAAAGATCGCAAGATTGAAACCAAAAGATCACAAGATTAAAACTCAAATATCGCAAAATAAAACTCAAAGATCGCAAGATTAAAACTTAGAGATTGCAAGATTGAAACTCAAAGATCGCAAGATTGAAACTCAAAGATCGCAAGATTGAAACTCAAAGATAGCAAGATTGAACCACTAAGATCGCATGTTTAAAACTCAAAGATCGCAAAATTGAAACTCAAAGATAGCAAGATTGAAACTCAAAGATCGCAAGATTGAAACTCAAAGATCGCAAGATTGAAACTCAAAGATCGCAAGATTGAAACTCAAAGATCGCCAGATTGAAACTCAAAGATCGCAAGATTGAAACTCAAAGATAGCAAGTTTGAAACTCAAAGATCGCATGATTGAAACTCAAAAATCGCAAGATTGAAACTCAAAGATCGCAAGATTGAAACTCAAAGATCGCAAGATTGAAACTCAAAGATCACAAGATTGAAACTCAAAGATCGCAAGATTAAAACTCAAAGATCGCAAGATTGAAACTCGAAGATCGCAAGATTGAAATTCAAAGATAGCAAGTTTGAAACTAAAAGATCGCAAGATTGAAACTCAAAGATCGCAAGATTTAAACTCATAGATGACAAGATTGAAATTCAAAGATCGCAAGAATAAAACTCAAAGATGGCAAGATTTAAACTCAGTTCGCAAGATTCAAACTCAAAGATGGCAAGATTGAAACTCAAAGATCGCAAGATTGAAACTCAAGGATCGCAAGAATTAAACTCAAAGATCGCAAGATTGAAACTCAAAGATCGCAAGATTGAAACTCAAAGATCGCAAGTATGAAACCCAAAGATCGCAAGAATGAAACTAAAAGATCGCAAGATTGAAACTCAAAGAATGCAAGATTGAAACTCAAAGATCGCAAGATTAAACCTCAAATATCGCAGGATTGAACTCAAAGATCTGAAGATTGAAACTTAAAGATTGCAAGATTGAAACTCAAAGATCGCAAGATTGAAACTCAAAGATCGAACGATTGAAACTCAAAGATCGCAAGATTGAAACTCAAAGATCGCAAGATTGAAACTCATAGATGGCAAGATTGAAACTCAAAGATCGCAAGATTAAAACTCTTAGATCGCAAGATTGAAATTCAAAGATCGCCAGATTGAAACTCAAAGATCACAAAATTGAAACTTAAAGATCGCAAGATTGAAAACCAAAGATTGCAAGATTTAAACTCATTGATGGCAAGGTTGAAACTCAAAGATTGCAAGATTGAAACTCAAAAATAGCAAGATTATAACTCAAAGATGGCAAGATTGAAAGTCAAAGATCGCAATTTTGAAACTCAAAGATGGCAAGATTAAAACTCAAAGATCGCAAGATTGAAATTTAAGATCGCAAGATTGAAACTCAAAGATTGCAAGATTGAAACTCAAAGATGGCAAGATTGAAATTCAAAGATCGCAAGATTGAATCTCAAAGATCGAACGATTGAAACTCAAAGATCGCAAGATTGAAACTCAAAGATCGCAAGATTGAAACTCAAAGATCGCAAGATTGAAACTCAAAGATCGCTAGATTTAAACAAAAAAATAGCAAGATTGAAACTCAAAGATCTCAAAATTGAAACTAAAAGATCGCAAGATTGAAAATCAAAGATCGCAAGAATGAGACCCAAAGATCCCAAGATTGAAACTCAAAGAATGCAGGATTGAAACTCAAAGATCACAAGATTGAAACTCAAAGATCGCAAGATTGAAACCAAAAGATCACAAGATTAAAACTCAAATATCGCAAAATAAAACTCAAAGATCGCAAGATTAAAACTTAGAGATTGCAAGATTGAAACTCAAAGATCGCAAGATTGAAACTCAAAGATCGCAAGATTGAAACTCAAAGATAGCAAGATTGAACCACTAAGATCGCATGTTTAAAACTCAAAGATCGCAAAATTGAAACTCAAAGATAGCAAGATTGAAACTCAAAGATCGCAAGATTGAAACTCAAAGATCGCAAGATTGAAACTCAAAGATCGCAAGATTGAAACTCAAAGATCGCCAGATTGAAACTCAAAGATCGCAAGATTGAAACTCAAAGATAGCAAGTTTGAAACTCAAAGATCGCATGATTGAAACTCAAAAATCGCAAGATTGAAACTCAAAGATCGCAAGATTGAAACTCAAAGATCGCAAGATTGAAACTCAAAGATCACAAGATTGAAACTCAAAGATCGCAAGATTAAAACTCAAAGATCGCAAGATTGAAACTCGAAGATCGCAAGATTGAAATTCAAAGATAGCAAGTTTGAAACTAAAAGATCGCAAGATTGAAACTCAAAGATCGCATGATTGAAACTCAAAGATCGCAAGATTTAAACTCATAGATGACAAGATTGAAATTCAAAGATCGCAAGAATAAAACTCAAAGATGGCAAGATTTAAACTCAGTTCGCAAGATTCAAACTCAAAGATGGCAAGATTGAAACTCAAAGATCGCAAGATTGAAACTCATAGATGGCAAGATTGAAACTCAAAGATCGCAAGATTAAAACTCTTAGATCGCAAGATTGAAATTCAAAGATCGCCAGATTGAAACTCAAAGATCACAAAATTGAAACTTAAAGATCGCAAGATTGAAAACCAAAGATTGCAAGATTTAAACTCATTGATGGCAAGGTTGAAACTCAAAGATTGCAAGATTGAAACTCAAAAATAGCAAGATTATAACTCAAAGATGGCAAGATTGAAAGTCAAAGATCGCAATTTTGAAACTCAAAGATGGCAAGATTAAAACTCAAAGATCGCAAGATTGAAATTTAAGATCGCAAGATTGAAACTCAAAGATTGCAAGATTGAAACTCAAAGATGGCAAGATTGAAATTCAAAGATCGCAAGATTGAATCTCAAAGATCGAACGATTGAAACTCAAAGATCGCAAGATTGAAACTCAAAGATCGCAAGATTGAAACTCAAAGATCGCAAGATTGAAACTCAAAGATCGCTAGATTTAAACAAAAAAATAGCAAGATTGAAACTCAAAGATCTCAAAATTGAAACTAAAAGATCGCAAGATTGAAAATCAAAGATCGCAAGAATGAGACCCAAAGATCCCAAGATTGAAACTCAAAGAATGCAGGATTGAAACTCAAAGATCACAAGATTGAAACTCAAAGATCGCAAGATTGAAACCAAAAGATCACAAGATTAAAACTCAAATATCGCAAAATAAAACTCAAAGATCGCAAGATTAAAACTTAGAGATTGCAAGATTGAAACTCAAAGATCGCAAGATTGAAACTCAAAGATCGCAAGATTGAAACTCAAAGATAGCAAGATTGAACCACTAAGATCGCATGTTTAAAACTCAAAGATCGCAAAATTGAAACTCAAAGATAGCAAGATTGAAACTCAAAGATCGCAAGATTGAAACTCAAAGATCGCAAGATTGAAACTCAAAGATCGCAAGATTGAAACTCAAAGATCGCCAGATTGAAACTCAAAGATCGCAAGATTGAAACTCAAAGATAGCAAGTTTGAAACTCAAAGATCGCATGATTGAAACTCAAAAATCGCAAGATTGAAACTCAAAGATCGCAAGATTGAAACTCAAAGATCGCAAGATTGAAACTCGAAGATCGCAAGATTGAAATTCAAAGATAGCAAGTTTGAAACTAAAAGATCGCAAGATTGAAACTCAAAGATCGCATGATTGAAACTCAAAGATCGCAAGATTTAAACTCATAGATGACAAGATTGAAATTCAAAGATCGCAAGAATAAAACTCAAAGATGGCAAGATTTAAACTCAGTTCGCAAGATTCAAACTCAAAGATGGCAAGATTGAAACTCAAAGATCGCAAGATTGAAACTCAAGGATCGCAAGAATTAAACTCAAAGATCGCAAGATTGAAACTCAAAGATCGCAAGATTGAAACTCAAAGATCGCAAGTATGAAACCCAAAGATCGCAAGAATGAAACTAAAAGATCGCAAGATTGAAACTCAAAGAATGCAAGATTGAAACTCAAAGATCGCAAGATTAAACCTCAAATATCGCAGGATTGAACTCAAAGATCTGAAGATTGAAACTTAAAGATTGCAAGATTGAAACTCAAAGATCGCAAGATTGAAACTCAAAGATCGAACGATTGAAACTCAAAGATCGCAAGATTGAAACTCAAAGATCGCAAGACTGAAACTCAAAGATCGCAAGATTGAAACTCAAAGATCGCAAGATTGAAACTCATAGATGGCAAGATTGAAACTCAAAGATCGCAAGATTAAAACTCTTAGATCGCAAGATTGAAATTCAAAGATCGCCAGATTGAAACTCAAAGATCACAAAATTGAAACTTAAAGATCGCAAGATTGAAACCCAAAGATTGCAAGATTTAAACTCATTGATGGCAAGGTTGAAACTCAAAGATTGCAAGATTGAACCTCAAAAATAGCAAGATTATAACTCAAAGATGGCAAGATTGAAAGTCAAAGATCGCAATTTTGAAACTCAAAGATGGCAAGATTGAAACTCAAAGATCGCAAGATTGAAATTTAAGATCGCAAGATTGAAACTCAAAGATTGCAAGATTGAAACTCAAAGATGGCAAGATTTAAACTCATTGATGGCAAGGTTGAAACTCAAAGATTGCAAGATTGAAACTCAAAAATAGCAAGATTATAACTCAAAGATGGCAAGATTGAAAGTCAAAGATCGCAATTTTGAAACTCAAAGATGGCAAGATTAAAACTCAAAGATCGCAAGATTGAAATTTAAGATCGCAAGATTGAAACTCAAAGATTGCAAGATTGAAACTCAAAGATGGCAAGATTGAAATTCAAAGATCGCAAGATTGAATCTCAAAGATCGAACGATTGAAACTCAAAGATCGCAAGATTGAAACTCAAAGATCGCAAGATTGAAACTCAAAGATCGCAAGATTGAAACTCAAAGATCGCTAGATTTAAACAAAAAAATAGCAAGATTGAAACTCAAAGATCTCAAAATTGAAACTAAAAGATCGCAAGATTGAAAATCAAAGATCGCAAGAATGAGACCCAAAGATCCCAAGATTGAAACTCAAAGAATGCAGGATTGAAACTCAAAGATCACAAGATTGAAACTCAAAGATCGCAAGATTGAAACCAAAAGATCACAAGATTAAAACTCAAATATCGCAAAATAAAACTCAAAGATCGCAAGATTAAAACTTAGAGATTGCAAGATTGAAACTCAAAGATCGCAAGATTGAAACTCAAAGATCGCAAGATTGAAACTCAAAGATAGCAAGATTGAACCACTAAGATCGCATGTTTAAAACTCAAAGATCGCAAAATTGAAACTCAAAGATAGCAAGATTGAAACTCAAAGATCGCAAGATTGAAACTCAAAGATCGCAAGATTGAAACTCAAAGATCGCAAGATTGAAACTCAAAGATCGCCAGATTGAAACTCAAAGATCGCAAGATTGAAACTCAAAGATAGCAAGTTTGAAACTCAAAGATCGCATGATTGAAACTCAAAAATCGCAAGATTGAAACTCAAAGATCGCAAGATTGAAACTCAAAGATCGCAAGATTGAAACTCGAAGATCGCAAGATTGAAATTCAAAGATAGCAAGTTTGAAACTAAAAGATCGCAAGATTGAAACTCAAAGATCGCATGATTGAAACTCAAAGATCGCAAGATTTAAACTCATAGATGACAAGATTGAAATTCAAAGATCGCAAGAATAAAACTCAAAGATGGCAAGATTTAAACTCAGTTCGCAAGATTCAAACTCAAAGATGGCAAGATTGAAACTCAAAGATCGCAAGATTGAAACTCAAGGATCGCAAGAATTAAACTCAAAGATCGCAAGATTGAAACTCAAAGATCGCAAGATTGAAACTCAAAGATCGCAAGTATGAAACCCAAAGATCGCAAGAATGAAACTAAAAGATCGCAAGATTGAAACTCAAAGAATGCAAGATTGAAACTCAAAGATCGCAAGATTAAACCTCAAATATCGCAGGATTGAACTCAAAGATCTGAAGATTGAAACTTAAAGATTGCAAGATTGAAACTCAAAGATCGCAAGATTGAAACTCAAAGATCGAACGATTGAAACTCAAAGATCGCAAGATTGAAACTCAAAGATCGCAAGACTGAAACTCAAAGATCGCAAGATTGAAACTCAAAGATCGCAAGATTGAAACTCATAGATGGCAAGATTGAAACTCAAAGATCGCAAGATTAAAACTCTTAGATCGCAAGATTGAAATTCAAAGATCGCCAGATTGAAACTCAAAGATCACAAAATTGAAACTTAAAGATCGCAAGATTGAAACCCAAAGATTGCAAGATTTAAACTCATTGATGGCAAGGTTGAAACTCAAAGATTGCAAGATTGAACCTCAAAAATAGCAAGATTATAACTCAAAGATGGCAAGATTGAAAGTCAAAGATCGCAATTTTGAAACTCAAAGATGGCAAGATTGAAACTCAAAGATCGCAAGATTGAAATTTAAGATCGCAAGATTGAAACTCAAAGATTGCAAGATTGAAACTCAAAGATGGCAAGATTTAAACTCATTGATGGCAAGGTTGAAACTCAAAGATTGCAAGATTGAAACTCAAAAATAGCAAGATTATAACTCAAAGATGGCAAGATTGAAAGTCAAAGATCGCAATTTTGAAACTCAAAGATGGCAAGATTAAAACTCAAAGATCGCAAGATTGAAATTTAAGATCGCAAGATTGAAACTCAAAGATTGCAAGATTGAAACTCAAAGATGGCAAGATTGAAATTCAAAGATCGCAAGATTGAATCTCAAAGATCGAACGATTGAAACTCAAAGATCGCAAGATTGAAACTCAAAGATCGCAAGATTGAAACTCAAAGATCGCAAGATTGAAACTCAAAGATCGCTAGATTTAAACAAAAAAATAGCAAGATTGAAACTCAAAGATCTCAAAATTGAAACTAAAAGATCGCAAGATTGAAAATCAAAGATCGCAAGAATGAGACCCAAAGATCCCAAGATTGAAACTCAAAGAATGCAGGATTGAAACTCAAAGATCACAAGATTGAAACTCAAAGATCGCAAGATTGAAACCAAAAGATCACAAGATTAAAACTCAAATATCGCAAAATAAAACTCAAAGATCGCAAGATTAAAACTTAGAGATTGCAAGATTGAAACTCAAAGATCGCAAGATTGAAACTCAAAGATCGCAAGATTGAAACTCAAAGATAGCAAGATTGAACCACTAAGATCGCATGTTTAAAACTCAAAGATCGCAAAATTGAAACTCAAAGATAGCAAGATTGAAACTCAAAGATCGCAAGATTGAAACTCAAAGATCGCAAGATTGAAACTCAAAGATCGCAAGATTGAAACTCAAAGATCGCCAGATTGAAACTCAAAGATCGCAAGATTGAAACTCAAAGATAGCAAGTTTGAAACTCAAAGATCGCATGATTGAAACTCAAAAATCGCAAGATTGAAACTCAAAGATCGCAAGATTGAAACTCAAAGATCGCAAGATTGAAACTCAAAGATCACAAGATTGAAACTCAAAGATCGCAAGATTAAAACTCAAAGATCGCAAGATTGAAACTCGAAGATCGCAAGATTGAAATTCAAAGATAGCAAGTTTGAAACTAAAAGATCGCAAGATTGAAACTCAAAGATCGCATGATTGAAACTCAAAGATCGCAAGATTTAAACTCATAGATGACAAGATTGAAATTCAAAGATCGCAAGAATAAAACTCAAAGATGGCAAGATTTAAACTCAGTTCGCAAGATTCAAACTCAAAGATGGCAAGATTGAAACTCAAAGATCGCAAGATTGAAACTCAAGGATCGCAAGAATTAAACTCAAAGATCGCAAGATTGAAACTCAAAGATCGCAAGATTGAAACTCAAAGATCGCAAGTATGAAACCCAAAGATCGCAAGAATGAAACTAAAAGATCGCAAGATTGAAACTCAAAGAATGCAAGATTGAAACTCAAAGATCGCAAGATTAAACCTCAAATATCGCAGGATTGAACTCAAAGATCTGAAGATTGAAACTTAAAGATTGCAAGATTGAAACTCAAAGATCGCAAGATTGAAACTCAAAGATCGAACGATTGAAACTCAAAGATCGCAAGATTGAAACTCAAAGATCGCAAGACTGAAACTCAAAGATCGCAAGATTGAAACTCAAAGATCGCAAGATTGAAACTCATAGATGGCAAGATTGAAACTCAAAGATCGCAAGATTAAAACTCTTAGATCGCAAGATTGAAATTCAAAGATCGCAAGATTGAAACTCAAAGATCACAAGATTGAAACTTAAAGATCGCAAGATTGAAACTCAAAGATTGCAAGATTTAAACTCATTGATGGCAAGGTTGAAACTCAAAGATTGCAAGATTCAATCTCAAAAATAGCAAGATTATAACTCAAAGATGGCAAGATTAAAAGTCAAAGATCGCAATTTTGAAACTCAAAGATGGCAAGATTGAAACTCAAAGATCGCAAGATTGAAATTTAAGATCGCAAGATTGAAACTCAAAGATTGCAAGATTGAAACTCAAAGATGGCAAGATTGAAACTCAAAGATCGCAGGATTGAAACTCAAAGATTGCAAGAATTAAACTCAGAGATCGCAAGATTGAAACTCAAAGATCGCAAGATTGAAACTACAAGATCGCAATATTGAAACTTAAAGATCGCAAGAATGAAACTCAAAGATTGCAAGATTGATACTCAAAGATGGCAAGATTTAAACTCAAAGATCGCAAGATTGAAACTCAATGATAGCAAGATTATAACTCAAAGATGGCAAAATTTAAAGTCAAAGATCGCAATTTTGAAACTCAAATATGGCAAGATTGAAACTCAAAGATCGCAAGTTTGAAACTTAAAGATCGTAAGATTGAAACACAAAGATCGCAAGATTAAAACCCAAAGATCGCAAGATTGAAACTCAAAGATGGCAAGATTGAAACTCAAAGATCGCAAGATTGAAACTCAAAGATCGCAAGAATTAAACTCAGAGATCGCAAGATTGAAACTCTAAGATCGTAAGATTAAAACTCAAAGATCGCAAGATTGAAAGTTAAAGATCGCAAGATTGAAACTCAAAGATTGCAAGAGTGAAACTCAAGGATGGCAAAATTGAAACACAAAGAAAGCAAGATTAAAACTCAAAAATCGCAAGATTGAAATTTAAAGATCGCAAGATTAAAACTCGAAGATCGCAAGATTGAAATTCAAAGATAGCAAGTTATAAACTCAAAGATCGCAAGATTGAAACTCGAAGATCGCAAGATTGAAACTCAAAGATCGCATGATTGAAACTCAAAGATCGCAAGATTTAAACTCAAAGATCGCAAGAATGAAACTCAAAGATTGCAAGATTGATACTCAAAGATAGCAAGATTTAAACTCAAAGATCGCAAGATTGAAACTCAATGATAGCAAGATTATAACTCAAAGATGGCAAAATTTAAAGTCAAAGATCGCAATTTTGAAACTCAAATATGGCAAGATTAAATTTAAAGATCGCAAGTTTGAAACTTAAAGATCGTAAGATTGAAACACAAAGATCGCAAGATTAAAACCCAAAGATCGCAAGATTGAAACTCAAAGATGGCAAGATTGAAACTCATAGATCGCAAGATTGAAACTCAAAGATCGCAAGAATTAAACTCAGAGATCGCAAGATTGAAACTCTAAGGTCGTAAGATTGAAACTCAAAGATCGCAAGATTGAAACTTAAAGATCGCAAGATTGAAACTCAAAGATTGCAAGATTGAAACTCAAGGATGGCAAAATTGAAACACAAAGATAGCAAGATTACAACTCAAAGATCGCAAGATTAAAATTTAAAAATCACAAGATTGAAACTCAAAGATCGCAAGATTGAAACTCAAAGATCGCAAGATTGAAACTCGAAGATCGCAAGATTGAAATTCATAGATAGCAAGTTAAAAACTCAAAGATCGCAAGATTGAAACTCGAAGATCGCAAGATTGAAACTCAAAGATCGCATGATTGAAACTCAAAGATCGCAAGATTTAAACTCAAAGATAGCAAGATTGAAACTCAAAGATCGCAAGATTGAAACTCATAGATGGCAAGATTGAAACTCAAAGATCGCAAGATTAAAACTCTTAGATCGAAAGATTGAAATTCAAAGATCGCAAGACTGAAACTCAAAGATCGCAAGATTTAAAATCAAAGATTGCAAGATTGAAACTAAAGATCACAAGATTGAAACTCAAAGATAGCAAGATTGAAACTCAAAGAAAGCAAGTTTGAAACTCAAAGATCGCATGATTGAAACTCAAAAATCGCAAGATTGAAACTCAAAGATTACAAGATTGAAATTCAAAAATCGCAAGATTGAAACTCAAAGATCGAACGATTGAAACTCAAAGATCGCAAGATTGAAACTCAAAGATCGCAAGATTGAAACTCAAAGATCGCAAGATTGAAACTCAAAGATCGCAAGATTGAAACTCAAAGATCGCAAGATTTAAACAAAATAATAGCAAGATTGAAACTCAAATATCTCAAGATTGAAACTAAAAGATCGCAAGATTGAAAATCAAAGATCGCAAGATTGAAACTCAAAGATCGAAGGATTGAAACTCAAAGAATGCATGATTGAAACTCAAAGATTGCAAGATTGAAACTCAAAGATCGCAAGATTGAAACCAAAAGATCACAAGATTAAAACTCAAATATCGCAAAATTAAAACTCAAAGATCGCAAGATTGAAACTTAGAGATTGCAACATTGAAACTCAAAGATCGCAAGATTGAAACTCAAAGATCGCAAGATTGAAACTCAAAGATAGCAAGATTGAACTACAAAGATTGCAAGTTTATAACTCAAAGATTGCAAAATTGAAACTCAAAGATGGCAAGAATGAAACTCAAATATCGCAAGATTGAAACTCAAAGATAGCAAGTTTGAAACTCAAAGATCGCATGATTGAAAATCAAAAATCGCAAGATTGAAACTCAAAGATCGCAAGATTAAAACTCAAAGATCGCAAGATTGAAACTCAAAGATCACAAATTGAAACTCAAAGATCGCAAGATTGAAACTCGAAGGTCGCAAGATTGAATTTCAAAGATAGCAAGTTTGAAACTAAAAGATCGCAAGATTGAAACTCAAAGATCGCAAGATTGAAACTCAAAGATCGCAAGAATGAAACTCAAAGATGGCAAGATTTAAACTCAATTCGCAAGATTCAAACTCAAAGATGGCAAGATATAAACTCCATGATCGCAAGATTGAAACTCAAAGATCGCAAGAATTAAACTCAAAGATCGCAAGATTAAAACTCAAAGATCGCAAGATTCAAACGCAAAGATCGCAAGATTAAAACTCAAAGATCGCAAGAATGAAACCCAAATATCGCAAGAATGAAACTAAAAGATCGCAAGATTGAAACTCAAAGAATGCAAGATTGTAACACAAAGATCACAAGATTAAACCTCAAATGTCGCAGGATTGAACTCAAAGATCACAAGATTGAAACTTAAAGATTGCAAGATTGAAACTCAAAGATCGCAAGATTGAAACTCAAAGATCGAACGATTGAAACTCAAAGATCGCAAGATTGAAACTCAAAGATCGCAAGATTGAATCTCAAAGATCACAAGATTGAAACTTAAAGATCGCAAGATTGAAACTCAAAGTTGCAAGATATGAACTCATTGATGGCAAGGTTAAAACTCAAAGATCGCAAGATTTAACCTCAAATTCGCAGGATTAAACTCAAAGATCGCAAGATTGAAATTTAAAGATTGCAAGATTGAAACTCAAAGATCGCAAGATTGAAACTCAAAGATCGAACGATTGAAACTTAGAGATTGCAAGATTGAAACTCAAAGATCGCAAGATTGAAACTCGAAGATGGCAAGATTGAAACTCAAAGATCGCAAGATTGAAACTCAAAGATCGCAAGAATTAAACTCAAAGATCGCAAGATTGAAACTCAAAGATCGCAAGATTCAAACTCAAAGATCGCAAGATTCAAACTCAAAGATCGCAAGAATGAAACCCAAAGATCGCAAGAATGAAACTAAAAGATCGCAAGATTTAAACTCATAGAATGGAAGATTGAAACTCAAAGATCGCAAGATTAAACCACAAATATCGCAGGATTGAACTCAAAGATCTGAAGATTGAAACTTAAAGATTGCAAGATTGAAACTCAAAGATCGCAAGATTGAAACTCAAAGATCGAACGATTGAAACTCAAAGATCGCAAGATTGAAACTCAAAGATTGCAAGACTGAAACTCAAAGATCGCAAGATTGAAACTCAAAGATCGCAAGATTGAAACTCATAGATGGCAAGATTGAAACTCAAAGATCACAAGATTAAAACTCTTAGATCGCAAGATTGAAATTCAAAGATCGCCAGATTGAAAATCAAAGATCACAAGATTGAAACTTAAAGATCGCAAGATTGAAACCCAAAGATTGCAAGATTTAAACTCATTGATGGCAAGGTTGAAACTCTAAAATTGCAAGATTGAAACTCAAAAATAGCAAGATTATAACTCAAAGATGGCAAGTTTGAAAGTCAAAGATCGCAATTTTGAAACTCAAAGATGGCAAGATTGAAACTCAAAGATCGCAAGATTGAAATTTAAGATCGCAAGATTGAAACTCAAAGATTGCAAGATTGAAACTCAAAGATGGCAAGATTGAAACTCAAAGATCGCAGGATTGAAACTCAAAGATTGCAAGAATTAAACTCAGAGATCGCAAGATTGAAACTCAAAGATCGCAAGTTTGAAACTTAAAGATCGTAAGATTGAAACTAAAAGATCGCAAGATTAAAACCCAAAGATCGCAAGATTGAAACTCAAAGATCGCAAGATTTAAACTCAAAGATAGCAAGATTGAAACTCAAAGAAAGCAAGTTTGAATCTCAAAGATCGCATGATTGAAACTCAAAAAACGCAAGATTGAAACTCAAAGATCACAAGATTGAAATTCAAAAATCGCAAGATTGAAACTCAAAGATCGAACGATTGAAACTCAAAGATCGCAAGATTGAAACTCAAAGATCGCAAGATTGAAACTCAAAGATCGCAAGATAGAAACTCAAAGATCGCAAGATTGAAACTCAAAGATCGCAAGATTTAAACAAAATAATAGCAAGATTGAAACTCAAACATCTCAAGATTGAAACTAAAAGATCGCAAGATTGAAACTCAAAGATCGCAAGATTGAAACTCAAAGATCGAAGGATTGAAACTCAAAGAATGCAGGATTGAAACTCAAAGATTGCAAGATTGAAACTCAAAGATCGCAAGATTGAAACCAAAATATCACAAGATTAAAACTCAAATATCGCAAAATTAAAACTCAAAGATCGCAAGATTGAAACTTAGAGATTGCAACATTGAAACTCAAAGATCGCAAGATTGAAACTCAAAGATCGCAAGATTGAAACTCAAAGATAGCAAGATTGAACTACAAAGATTGCAAGTTTATAACTCAAAGATTGCAAAATTGAAACTCAAAGATGGCAAGATTGAAACTCAAATATCGCAAGATTGAAACTCAAAGATAGCAAGTTTGAAACTCAAAGATCGCATGATTGAAAATCAAAAATCGCAAGATTGAAACTCAAAGATCGCAAGATTGAAACTCAAAGATCGCAAGATTGAAACTCAAAAGATCACAAATTGAAACTCAAAGATCGCAAGATTGAAACTCAAAGATCGCAAGATTGAAACTCGAAGGTCGCAAGATTGAAATTCAAAGATAGCAAGTTTGAAACTAAAAGATCGCAAGATTGAAACTCAAAGATCGCAAGATTGAAACTCAAAGATCGCAAGAATGAAACTCAAAGATGGCAAGATTTAAACTCAATTCGCAAGATTCAAACTCAAAGATGGCAAGATTGAAACTCCAAGATCGCAAGATTGAAACTCAAAGATCGCAAGAATTAAACTCAAAGATCGCAAGATTAAAACTCAAAGATCGCAAGATTCAAACGCAAAGATCGCAAGATTGAAACTCAAAGATCGCAAGAATGAAACCCAAATATAGCAAGAATGAAACTAAAAGATCGCAAGATTGAAACTCAAAGAATGCAAGATTGTAACACAAAGATCACAAGATTAAACCTCAAATGTCGCAGGATTGAACTCAAAGATCGCAAGATTGAAACTTAAAGATGGCAAGATTTAAACTCAATTCGCAAGATTCAAACTCAAAGATGGCAAGATTGAAACTCCAAGATCGCAAGATTGAAATTCAAAGATCGCCAGATTGAAAATCAAAGATCACAAGATTGAAACTTTAAGATCGCAAGATTGAAACCCAAAGATTGCAAAATTTAAACTCATTGATGGCAAGGTTGAAACTCTAAGATTGCAAGATTGAAACTCAAAAATAGCAAGATTATAACTCAAAGATGGCAAGTTTGAAAGTCAAAGATCGCAATTTTGAAACTCAAAGATGGCAAGATTGAAACTCAAAGATCGCAAGATTGAAATTTAAGATCGCAAGATTGAAACTCAAAGATTGCAAGATTGAAACTCAAAGATGGCAAGATTGAAACTCAAAGATCGCAGGATTGAAACTCAAAGATTGCAAGAATTAAACTCAGAGATCGCAAGATTGAAACTCAAAGATCGCAAGATTGAAACTAAAAGATCGCAATATTGAAACTTAAAGATCGCAAGAATGAAACTCAAAGATTGCAAGATTGATACTCAAATATGGCAAGATTTAAACTCAAAGATCGCAAGATTGAAACTCAATGATAGCAAGATTATTACTCAAAGATGGCAAAATTTAAAGTCAAAGATCGCAATATTCAAACTCAAATATGGCAAGATTTAAACTCAAAGATCGCAAGTTTGAAACTTAAAGATCGTAAGATTGAAACTAAAAGATCGCAAGATTAAAACCCAAAGATCGCAAGATTGAAACTCAAAGATCGCAAGATTTAAACTCAAAGATAGCAAGATTGAAACTCAAAGAAAGCAAGTTTGAAACTCAAAGATCGCATGATTGAAACTCAAAAATCGCAAGATTGAAACTCAAAGATTACAAGATTGAAATTCAAAGATCGCAAGATTGAAACTCAAAGATCGAACGATTGAAACTCAAAGATCGCAAGATTGAAACTCAAAGATCGCAAGATTGAAACTCAAAGATCGCAAGATTGAAACTCAAAGATCGCAAGATTGAAACTCAAAGATCGCAATATTTAAACAAAATAATAGCAAGATTGAAACTCAAAGATCTCAAGATTAAAACTAAAAGATCGCAAGATTGAAAATCAAAGATCGCAAGATTGAAACTAAAAGATCGAAGGATTGAAACTCAAAGAATGCAGGATTGAAACTCAAAGATTGCAAGATTGAAACTCAAAGATCGCAAGATTGAAACCAAAAGATCACAAGATTAAAACTCAAATATCTCAAAATTAAAACTCAAAGATCGCAAGATTTAAACTTAGAGATTGCAACATTGAAACTCAAAGATCGCAAGATTGAAACTCAAAGATCGCAAGATTGAAACTCAAAGATAGCAAGATTGAACTACAAAGATTGCAAGTTTATAACTCAAAGATTGCAAAATTGAAACTCAAAGATGGCAAGATTGAAACTCAAATATCGCAAGATTGAAACTCAAAGATAGCAAGTTTGAAACTCAAAGATCGCATGATTGAAAATCAAAAATCGCAAGATTGAAACTCAAACATCGCAAGATTAAAACTCAAAGATCGCAAGATTGAAACTCAAAGATCACAAATTGAAACTCAAAGATCGCAAGATTGAAACTCAAAGATCGCAAGAATTAAACTCAGAGATCGCAAGATTGAAATTCAAAGATAGCAAGTTTGAAACTATAAGATCGCAAGATTGAAACTCAAAGATCGCAAGATTGAAACTCAAAGATCGCAAGAATGAAACTCAAAGATGGCAAGATTTAAACTCAATTCGCAAGATTTAAACTCAAAGATGGCAAGATTGAAACTCCAAGATCGCAAGATTGAAACTCAAAGATCGCAAGAATTAAACTCAAAGATCGCAAGATTGAAACTCAAAGATCGCAAGATTCAATCTCAAAGATCGCAAGATTGAAACTCAAAGATCGCAAGAATGAAACCCAAATATCGCAAGAATGAAACTAAAAGATCGCAAGATTGAAACTCAAAGAATGCAAGATTGTAACTCAAAGATCGCAAGATTAAACCTCAAATGTCGCAGGATTGAACTCAAAGATCGCAAGATTGAAACTTAAAGATTGCAAGATTGAAACTCAAAGATCGCAAGATTGAAACTCAAAGATCGAACGATTAAAACTCAAAGATCGCAAGATTGAAACTCAAAGATCGCAAGATTGAATCTCAAAGATCACAAGATTGAAACTTAAAGATCGCAAGATTGAAACTCAAAGCTGCAAGATATGAACTCATTGATGGCAAGGTTAAAACTCAAAGATCGCAAGATTAAGCCTGAAATATCGCAGGATTGAACTCAAAGATCGCAAGATTGAAACTTAAAGATTCCAAGATTGAAACTCAAAGATCGCAAGATTGAAACTCAAAGATCGAACGATTGAAACTTAGAGATTATAAGATTGAAACTCAAAGATCGCAAGATTGAAACTCGAAGATGGCAAGATTGAAACTCAAAGATCGCAAGATTCAAACTCAAAGATCGCAAGATTGAAACCTAATAATCACAAGATTGAAACCAAAAGATCACAAGATTAAAACTCAAATATCGCAAAATTTAAACTCAAAGATCGCAAGATTGAAACTTAAAGATTGCAAGATTGAAACTCAAAGATCGCAAGATTAAAACTCACAGATCGCAAGATTGAATCTCAAAGATCGCAAGATTGAAACTCAAAGATTGCAAGATTGAAACTCAAAGATCGCAAGATTGAAACTCAAAAATGGCAATATTGAAACTCAAAGATTGCAAGATTCAAACTCAAAGATAGCAAGATTTTAGCTCAAAGATCAAAAGATTAAAACTTAAAGATTGCAAGATTGAAATTCAAAGATCGCAAGATTGAAACTCAAAGATCTCAAGATTGAAACTCAAAGATCGCAAGATTGAAACTCAAAGATCGCAAGATTTAAACTAAAAAATAGCAAGATTGAAACTCAAAGATCTCAAGATTGAAACTAAAAAATCGCAAGATTGAAAATCAAAGATCGCAAGAATGAGACCCAAAGATCGCAAGATTGAAACTCAAAGATCGAAGGATTGAAACTTAAAAAATGCAGGATTGAAACTCAAAGATCGCAAGATTGAAACTCAAAGATCGCATGATTGAAACTCAAAAATCGCAAGATTGAAACTCAAAGATCACAAGATTGAAATTCAAAGATCGCAAGACTGAAACTCAAAGATCACAAGACTTAAAATCAAAGATTGCAAGATTGAAACTCAAAGATCGCAAGATTTAAACTCAAAGATAGCAAGATTGAAACTCAAAGAAAGCAAGTTTGAAACTCAAAGATCGCATGATTGAAACGCAAAAATCGCAAGATTGAAACTCAAAGATCACAAGATTGAAATTCAAAGATCGCAAGATTGAATCTCAAAGATCGAACGATTGAAACTCAAAGATCGCAAGATTGAAACTCAAAGATCGCAAGATTGAAACTCAAAGATCGCAAGATTGAAACTCAAAGATCGCTAGATTTAAACAAAAAAATAGCAAGATTGAAACTCAAAGATCTCAAGATTGAAACTAAAAGATCGCAAGATTGAAAATCAAAGATCGCAAGAATGAGACCTAAAGATCCCAAGATTGAAACTAAGAGATCGAAGGATTGAAACTCAAAGAATGCAGGATTGAAACTCAAAGATCACAATATTGAAACTCAAAGATCGCAAGATTAAAACTCAAAGATCGCAAGATTGAAACTCAAAGATCGCATGATTGAAACTCAAAGATCGCAAGATTTAAACTCATGGATGACATGATTGAAATTCAAAGATCGCAAGAATGAAACTCAAAGATGGCAAGATTTAAACTCAGTTCGCAAGATTCAAACTCAAAGATGGCAAGATTGAAACTCAAAGATAGCAAGATTCAAACTCAAGGATCGCAATAATTAAACTCAAAGATCGCAAGATTGAAACTCAAAGATCGCAAATTCAAACTCAAAGATCGCAAGATTGAAACTCAAAGATCGCAAGAATGAAACCCAAAGATCGCAAGAATGAAACTAAAAGATCGCAAGATTTAAACTCAAAGAATGCAAGATTGAAACTCAAAGATCGCAAGATTAAACCACAAATATCGCAGGATTGAACTCAAAGATCTGAAGATTGAAACTTAAAGATTGCAAGATTGAAACTCTAAGATCGCAAGATTGAAACTCAAAGATCGAACGATTGAAACTCAAAGATCGCAAGATTGAAACTCAAAGATCGCAAGACTGAAACTCAAAGATCGCAAGATTGAAACTCAAAGATCGCAAGATTGAAACTCATAGATAGCAAGATTGAAACTCAAAGATCACAAGATTAAAACTCTTAGATCGCAAGATTGAAATTCAAAGATCGCCAGATTGAAACTCAAAGATCACAAGATTGAAACTTAAAGATCGCAAGATTGAAACCCAAAGATTGCAAGATTTAAACTCATTGATGGCAAGGTTGAAACTTTAAGATTGCAAGATTGAAACTCAAAAATAGCAAGATTATAACTCAAAGATGGCAAGATTGAAAGTCAAAGATCGCAATTTTGAAACTCAAAGATGGCAAGATTGAAACTCAAAGATCGCAAGATTGAAATTTAAGATCGCAAGATTGAAACTCAAAGATTGCAAGATTGAAACTCAAAGATGGCAAGATTGAAACTCAAAGATCGCAGGATTGAAACTCAAAGATTGCAAGAATTAAACTCAGAGATCGCAAGATTGAAACTCAAAGATCGCAAGATTGAAACTAAAAGATCGCAATATTGAAACTTAAAGATCGCAAGAATGAAACTCAAAGATTGCAAGATTGATACTCAAAGATGGCAAGATTTAAACTCAAAGATCGCAAGATTGAAACTCAATGATAGCAAGATTATTACTCAAAGATGGCAAAATTTAAAGTCAAAGATCGCAATTTTGAAACTCAAATATGGCAAGATTGAAACTCAAAGATCGCAAGTTTGAAACTTAAAGATCGTAAGATTGAAACTAAAAGATCGCAAGATTAAAACCCAAAGATCGCAAGATTGAAACTCAAAGATGGCAAGATTGAAACTCAAAGATCGCAAGATTGAAACTCAAAGATCGCAAGAATTAAACTCAGAGATCGCAAGATTGAAACTCTAAGATCGTAACATTGAAACTCAAAGATCGCAAGATTAAAACTTAAAGATTGCAAGATTGAAACTCAACGATCGCAAGATTGAAACTCAAAGATCGCAAGATTGAATGTCGAAGATCGCAAGATTGAAATTCAAAGATAGCAAGTTAAAAACTCAAAGATCGCAAGATTGAAACTCGAAGATCGCAAGATTGAAACTCAAAGATCGTATGATTGAAACTCAAAGATCGCAAGATTTAAACTCAAAGATGGCAAGATTGAAACTCAAAGATCGCAAGATTAAAACTCATAGATGGCAAGATTGAAACTCAAAGATCGCAAGATTAAAACTCTTAGATCGCAAGATTGAAATTCAAAGATCGCAAGACTGAAACTCAAAGATCGCAAGATTTAAAATCAAAGATTGCAAGATTGAAACTCAAAGATCGCAAGATTTAAACTCAAAGATAGCAAGATTGAAACTCAAAGAAAGCAAGTTTGAAACTCAAAGATCGCATGATTGAAACTCAAAAATCGCAAGATTGAAACTCAAAGATTACAAGATTGAAATTCAAAAATCGCAAGATTGAAACTCAAAGATCGAACGATTGAAACTCAAAGATCGCAAGATTGAAACTCAAAGATCGCAAGATTGAAACTCAAAGATCGCAAGATTGAAACTCAAAGATCGAAAGATTGAAACTCAAAGATCGCAAGATTTAAACAAAATAATAGCAAGATTGAAACTCAAAGATCTCAAAATTGAAACTAAAAGATCGCAAGATTGAAAATCAAAGATCGCAAGATTGAAACTCAAAGATCGAAGGATTGAAACTCAAAGAATGCAGGATTGAAACTCAAAGATCGCAAGATTGAAACTCAAAGATCGCAAGATTGAAACCAAAAGATCACAAGATTAAAACTCAAATATCGCAAAATTAAAACTCAAAGATCGCAAGATTGAAACTTAGAGATTGCAACATTGAAACTCAAAGATCGCAAGATTGAAACTCAAAGATCGCAAGATTGAAACTCAAAGATAGCAAGATTGAACTACAAAGATTGCAAGTTTATAACTCAAAGATCGCAAAATTGAAACTCAAAGATGGCAAGATTGAAACGCAAAGATCGCAAGATTGAAATTCAAAGATAGCAAGTTTGAAACTCAAAGATCGCATGATTGAAAATCAAAAATCGCAAGATTGAAACTCAAAGATCGCAGGATTGAAACTCAAAGATCACAAATTGAAACTCAAAGATCGCAAGATTGAAACTCAAAGATCGCAAGATTGAAACTCGAAGGTCGCAAGATTGAAATTCAAAGATAACAAGTTTGAAACTAAAAGATCGCAAGATTGAAACTCAAAGATCACAAGATAGAAACTCAAAGGTCGCAAGAATGAAACTCAAAGATGGCAAGATTTAAACTGAATTCGCAAGATTCAAACTCAAAGATGGCAAGATTGAAACTCCAAGATCGCAAGATTGAAACTCAAAGATCGCAAGAATTAAACTCAAAGATCGCAAGATTGAAACTCAAAGATCGCAAGATTGAAAAGCAAAAATCGCAAGATTGAAACTCAAAGATCACAAGACTGAAATTCAAAGATCGCAAGATTGAATCTCAAAGATCGAACGATTGAAACTCAAAGATCGCAAGATTGAAACTCAAAGATCGCAAGATTGAAACTCAAAGATCGCAAGATTGAAACTCAAAGATCGCTAGATTTAAACAAAAAAATAGCAAGATTGAAACTCAAATATCTCAAGATTGAAACTAAAAGATCGCAAGATTGAAAATCAAAGATCGCAAGAATGAGACCCAAAGATCCCAAGATTGAAACTCAAAGATCGAAGGATTGAAACTCAAAGAATGCAGGATTGAAACTCAAAGATCGCAAGATTGAAACTCAAAGATCGCAAGATTGAAACCAAAAGATCACAAGATTAAAACTCAAATATCGCAAAATTAAAACTCAAAGATCGCAAGATTAAAACTTAGAGATTGCAAGATTGAAACTCAAAGATCGCAAGATTGAAACTCAAAGATCGCAAGATTGAAACTCAAAGATAGCAAGATTGAACCACTAAGATCGCAAGTTTAAAACTCAAAGATCGCAAAATTGAAACTCAAAGATGGCAAGATTGAAACTCAAAGATCGCAAGATTGAAACTCAAAGATCGCAAGATTGAAACTCAAAGATCGCAAGATTGAAACTCAAAGATCGCCAGATTGAAACTCAAAGATCGCAAGATTGAAACTCATAGATAGCAATTTTGAAACTCAAAGATCGCATGATTGAACCTCAAAAATCGCAAGATTGAAACTCAAAGATCGCAAGATTGAAACTCAAAGATCGCAAGATTGAAACTCAAAGATCACAATATTGAAACTCAAAGATCGCAAGATATAAACAAAATAATAGCAAGATTGAAACTCAAAGATCTCAAGATTGAAACTAAAAGATCGCAAGATTGAAAATCAAAGATTGCAAGATTGAAACTCAAAGATCGAAGGATTGAAACTCAAAGAATGCAGGATTGAAACTCAAAGATCGCAAGATTGAAACTCAAAGATCGCAAGATTGAAACCAAAAGATCACAAGATTAAAACTCAAATATCGCAAAATTAAAACTCAAAGATCGCAAGATTGAAACTTAGAGATTGCAACATTGAAACTCAAAGATCGCAAGATTGAAACTCAAAGATCGCAAGATTGAAACTCAAAGATAGCAAGATTGAACTACAAAGATTGCAAGTTTATAACTCAAAGATCGCAAAATTGAAACTCAAAGATGGCAAGATTGAAACTCAAAGATCGCAAGATTGAAACTCAAAGATAGCAAGTTTGAAACTCAAAGATCGCATGATTGAAAATCAAAAATCGCAAGATTGAAACTCAAAGATCGCAAGATTGAAACTCAAAGATCGCAGGATTGAAACTCAAAGATCACAAATTGAAACTCAAAGATCGCAAGATTGAAACTCAAAGATCGCAAGATTGAAACTCGAAGGTCGCAAGATTGAAATTCAAAGATAACAAGTTTGAAACTAAAAGATCGCAAGATTGAAACTCAAAGATCGCAAGATTGAAACTCAAAGGTCGCAAGAATGAAACTCAAAGATGGCAATATTTAAACTCAATTCGCAAGATTCAAACTCAAAGATGGCAAGATTGAAACTCCAAGATCGCAAGATTGAAACTCAAAGATCGCAAGAATTAAACTCAAAGATCGCAAGATTGAAACTCAAAGATCGCAAGATTGAAACGCAAAAATCGCAAGATTGAAACTCAAAGATCACAAGATTGAAATTCAAAGATCGCAAGATTGAATCTCAAAGATCGCAAGATTGAAACTCAAAGATCGCAAGATTGAAACTCAAAGATCGCAAGATTGAAACTCAAAGATCGCAAGATTGAAACTCAAAGATCGCTAGATTTAAACAAAAAAATAGCAAGATTGAAACTCAAATATCTCAAGATTGAAACTAAAAGATCGCAAGATTGAAAATCAAAGATCGCAAGAATGAGACCCGAAGATCCCAAGATTGAAACTCAAAGATCGAAGGATTGAAACTCAAAGAATGCAGGATTGAAACTCAAAGATCGCAAGATTGAAACTCAAAGATCGCAAGATTGAAACCAAAAGATCACAAGATTAAAACTCAAATAACGCAAAATTAAAACTCAAAGATCGCAAGATTAAAACTTAGAGATTGCAAGATTGAAACTCAAAGATCGCAAGATTGAAACTCAAAGATCGCAAGATTGAAACTCAAAGATAGCAAGATTGAACCACTAAGATCGCAAGTTTAAAACTCAAAGATCGCAAAATTGAAACTCAAAGATGGCAAGATTGAAACTCAAAGATCGCAAGATTAAAACTCAAAGATCGCAAGATTGAAACTCAAAGATCGCAAGATTGAAACTCAAAGATCGCCAGATTGAAACTCAAAGATCGCTAGATTGAAACTCAAAGATAGCAAGTTTGAAACTCAAAGATCGCATGATTGAAACTCAAAAATCGCAAGATTGAAACTAAAAGATCGCAAGATTGAAACTCAAAGATCGCAAGATTGAAACTCAAAGATCACAATATTGAAACTCAAAGATCGCAAGATTAAAACTCAAAGATCGCAAGATTGAAACTCATAGATGGCAAGATTAAAAGTCAAAGATCGCAGGATTGAAACTCAAAGATTGCAAGAATTAAACTCAGAGATCGCAAGATTGAAATTTAAGATCGCAAGATTGAAACTCAAAGATTGCAAGATTGAAACTCAAAGATGGCAAGATTTAAACTCAAAGATCGCAAAATTGAAACTCAATGATAGCAAGATTATAACTCAAAGATGGCAAAATTTAAAGTCAAAGATCGCAATTTTGAAACTCAAATATGGCAAGATTGAAACTCAAAGATCGCAAGTTTGAATCTTAAAGATCGTAAGATTGAAACAAAAAGATCGCAAGATTAAAACCCAAAGATCGCAAGATTGAAACTCAAAGATGGCAAGATTGAAACTCAAAGATCGCAAGATTGAAACTCAAAGATCGCAAGAATTAAACTCAAAGATCGCAAGATTGAAACTCAAAGATCGCCAGATTGAAACTCAAAGATCGCAAGATTGAAACTCAAAGATAGCAAGTTTGAAACTCAAAGATCGCATGATTGAAACTCAAAAATCGCAAGATTGAAACTCAAAGATCGCAAGATTGAAACTCAAAGATCGCAAGATTGAAACTAAAAGATCACAATATTGAAACTCAAAGATCGCAAGATTTAAACAAAATAATAGCAAGATTGAAACTCAAAGATCTCAAGATTGAAACTAAAAGATCGCAAGATTGAAAATTAAAGATCGCAAGATTGAAACTCAACGATCGAAGGATTGAAACTCAAAGAATGCAGGATTGAAACTCAAAGATCGCAAGATTGAAACTCAAAGATCGCAAGATTGAAACCAAAAGATCACAAGATTAAAACTAAAATATCGCAAAATTAAAACTCAAAGATCGCAAGATTGAAACTTAGAGATTGCAACATTGAAACTCAAAGATCGCAAGATTGAAACTCAAAGATCGCAAAATTGAAACTCAAAGATAGCAAGATTGAACTACAAAGATCGCAAGATTGAAACTCAAAGATCGCAATATTGAAACTCAAAGATAGCAAGATTGAAACTCAAAGATCGCAAGATTGAAACTCAAAGATCGCAAGATTGAAACTCAAAGATCGCAAGATTTAAACTCAAATCGCAAGATTGAAACTCAAAGATGGCAAGATTGAAACTCAAAGATCGCAAGATTGAAACTCAAAGATCACAAGATTGAAACTCAAAGATCGCAAGATTGAAACTCAAAGATCGCAAGATTGAAACTCAAAGATCGCAAGATTGAAACTCAAAGATCACAAGATTGAAATTCAAAGATCGCAAGATTGAATCTCAAAGATCGAACGATTGAAACTCAAAGATCGCAAGATTGAAACTCAAAGATCGCAAGATTGAAACTCAAAGATCGCAAGATTAAAACTCAAAGATCGCTAGATTTAAACAAAAAATAGCAAGATTGAAACTCAAAGATCTCAAGATTGAAACTAAAAGATCGCAAGATTGAAAATCAAAGATCGCAAGAATGAAACGCAAAAAATCGCAAGATTGAAACTCAAAGATCACAAGATTGAAATTCAAAGATCGCAAGATTGAATCTCAAAGATCGAACGATTGAAACTCAAAGATCGCAAGATTGAAACTCAAAGATCGCAAGATTGAAACTCAAAGATCGCAAGATTGAAACTCAAAGATCGCTAGATTTAAACAAAAAAATAGCAAGATTGAAACTCAAATATCTCAAGATTGAAACTAAAAGATCGCAAGATTGAAAATCAAAAATCGCAAGAATGAGACCCGAAGATCCCAAGATTGAAACTCAAAGATCGAAGGATTGAAACTCAAAGAATGCAGGATTAAAACTCAAAGATTGCAAGATTGAAACTAAAAGATCGCAAGATTGAAACCAAAAGATCACAAGATTAAAACTCAAATATCGCAAAATTAAAACTCAAAGATCGCAAGATTAAAACTTAGAGATTGCAAGATTGAAACTCAAAGATCGCAAGATTGAAACTCAAAGATCGCAAGATTGAAACTCAAAGATAGCAAGATTGAACCACTAAGATCGCAGTTTAAACCACAAAGATCGCAATTTAAAAACTCAAAGATCGCAAAATTGAAACTCAAAGATGGCAAGATTGAAACTCAAAGATCGCAAGATTGAAACTCAAAGATCGCAAGATTGAAACTCAAAGATCGCAAGATTGAAACTCAAAGATCGCCAGATTGAAACTCAAAGATCGCCAGATTGAAACTCAAAGATAGCAAGTTTGAAACTCAAAGATCGCATGATTGAAACTCAAAAATCGCAAGATTGAAACTCAAAGATCGCAAGATTGAAACTCAAAGATCGCAAGATTGAAACTCAAAGATCACAATGTTGAAACTCAAAGATCGCAAGATTAAAACTCAAAGATCGCAAGATTGAAACTCAAAGATGGCAAGATTAAAAGTCAAAGATCGCAGGATTGAAACTCAAAGATTGCAAGAATTAAACTCAGAGATCGCAAGATTGAAATTTAAGATCGCAAGATTGAAACTCAAAGATTGCAAGATTGAAACTCAAAGATGGCAAGATTGAAACTCAAAGATCGCAGGATTGAAACTCAAAGATTGCAAGAATTAAACTCAGAGATCGCAAGATTGAAACTCAAAGATCGCAAGATTGAAACTAAAAGATCGCAATATTGAAACTTAAAGATCGCAAGAATGAAACTCAAAGATTGCAAGATTGATACTCAAAGATGGCAAGATTTAAACTCAAAGATCGCAAAATTGAAACTCAATGATAGCAAGATTATAACTCAAAGATGGCAAAATTTAAAGTCAAAGATCGCAATTTTGAAACTCAAATATGGCAAGATTGAAACTCAAAGATCGCAAGTTTGAAACTTAAAGATCGTAAGATTGAAACACAAAGATCGCAAGATTGAAACCCAAAGATCGCAAGATTGAAACTCAAAGATGGCAAGATTGAAACTCAAAGATCGCAAGATTGAAACTCAAAGATCGCAAGAATTAAACTCAGAGATCGCAAGATTGAAACTCTAAGATCGTAAGATTGAAACTCAAAGATCGCAAGATTGAAACTTAAAGATCGCAAGATTTAAACTCAAAGATTGCAAGATTGAAACTCAAGGATGGCAAAATAGAAACACAAAGATAGCAAGATTACAACTCAAAGATCGCAAGATTAAAATTTAAAAATCACAAGATTGAAACTCAAAGAACGCAAGATTGAAACTCAAAGATCGCAAGATTGAAACTCGAAGATCGCAAGATTGAAATTCAAAGATAGCAAGTTAAAAACTCAAAGATCGCAAGATTGAAACTCGAAGATCGCAAGATTGAAACTCAAAGATCGCATGATTGAAACTCAAAAATCGCAAGATTGAAACTCAAAGATTACAAGATTGAAATTCAAAAAACGCAAGATTGAAACTCAAAGATCGAACGATTGAAACTCAAAGATCGCAAGATTGAAACTCAAAGATCGCAAGATTGAAACTCAAAGATCGCAAGATTGAAACTCAAAGATCGCAAGATTTAAACAAAATAATAGCAAGATTGAAACTCAAATATCTCAAGATTGAAACTAAAAGATCGCAAGATTGAAAATGAAAGATCGCAAGATTGAAACTCAAAGATCGAAGGATTGAAACTCAAAGAATGCAGGATTGAAACTCAAAGATCGCAAGATTGAAACTCAAAGATCGCAAGATTGAAACCAAAAGATCACAAGATTAAAACTCAAATATCGCAAAATTAAAACTCAAAGATCGCAAGATTGAAACTTAGAGATTGCAACATTGAAACTCAAAGATCGCAAGATTGAAACTCAAAGATCGCAAGATTGAAACTCAAAGATAGCAAGATTGAACTACAAAGATTGCAAGTTTATAACTCAAAGATCGCAAAATTGAAACTCAAAGATGGCAAGATTGAAACTCAATGATCGCAAGATTGAAACTCAAAGATAGCAAGTTTGAAAGTCAAAGATCGCATGATTGAAAATCAAAAATCGCAAGATTGAAACTCAAAGATCGCAAGATTGAAACTCAAAGATCGCAGGATTGAAACTCAAAGATCACAAATTGAAACTCAAAGATCGCAAGATTGAAACTCAAAGATCGCAAGATTGAAACTCGAAGGTCGCAAGATTGAAATTCAATAATAACAAGTTTGAAACTAAAAGATCGCAAGATTGAAACTCAAAGATCGCAAGATTGAAACTCAAAGGTCGCAAGAATAAAACTCAAAGATGGCAAGATTTAAACTCAATTCGCAAGATTCAAACTCAAAGATGGCAAGATTGAAACTCCAAAATCGCAAGATTAAAACTCAAAGATCGCAAGAATTAAACTCAAAGATCGCAAGATTGAAACTCAAAGATCGCAAGATTGAAACGCAAAAATCGCAAGATTGAAACTCAAAGATCACAAGATTGAAATTCAAAGATCGCAAGATTGAATCTCAAAGATCGAACGATTGAAACTCAAAGATCACAAGATTGAAACTCAAAGATCGCAAGATTGAAACTCAAAGATCGCAAGATTGAAACTCAAAGATCGCTAGATTTAAACAAAAAAAATAGCAAGATTGAAACTCAAATATCTCAAGATTGAAACTAAAAGATCGCAAGATTGAAAATCTAAGATCGCAAGAATGAGACCCAAAGATCCCAAGATAGAAACTCAAAGATCGAAGGATTGAAACTCAAAGAATGCAGGATTGAAACTCAAAGATCGCAAGATTGAAACTCAAAGATCGCAAGATTGAAACCAAAAGATCACAAGATTAAAAGTCAAATATCGCAAAATTAAAACTCAAAGAACGCAAGATTAAAACTTAGAGATTGCAAGATTGAAACTCAAAGATCGCAAGATTGAAACTCAAAGATCGCAAGATTGAAACTCAAAGATAGCAAGATTGAACCACTAAGATCGCAAGTTTAAAACTCAAAGATCGCAAAATTGAAACTCAAAGATGGCAAGATTGAAACTCAAAGATCGCAAGATTGAAACTCAAAGATCGCAAGATTGAAACTCAAAGATCGCAAGATTGAAACTCAAAGATCGCCAGATTGAAACTCAAAGATCGCAAGATTGAAACTCAAAGAGAGCAAGTTTGAAACTCAAAGATCGCATGATTGAAACTCAAAAATCGCAAGATTGAAACTCAAAGATCGCAAGATTGAAACTCAAAGATCGCAAGATTGAAACTCAAAGATCACAATATTGAAACTCAAAGATCGCAAGATTTAAACAAAATAATAGCAAGATTGAAACTCAAAGATCTCAAGATTGAAACTAAAAGATCGCAAGATTGAAAATCAAAGATCGCAAGATTGAAACTCAAAGATCGGAGGATTGAAACTCAAAGAATGCAGATTGAAACTCAAAGATCGCAAGATTGAAACTCAAAGATCGCAAGATTGAAACCAAAAGATCACAAGATTAAAACTCAAATATCGCAAAATTAAAACTCAAAGATAGCAAGATTGAACTACAAAGATTGCAAGTTTATAACTCAAAGATTGCAAAATTGAAACTCAAAGATGGCAAGATTGAAACTCAAAGATCGCAAGATTGAAACTCAAAGATAGCAAGTTTGAAACTCAAAGATCGCATGATTGAAAATCAAAAATCGCAAGATTGAAACTCAAAGATCGCAAGATTGAAACTCAAAGATCGCAGGATTGAAACTCAAAGATCACAAATTGAAACTAAAAGATCGCAAGATTGAAACTCAAAGATTGCAAGATTGAAACTCAAAGGTCGCAAGAATGAAACTCAAAGATCGCAAGATTGAAACTCAAAGATCGCAAGATTGAAACTCAAAGATCAAAATTGAAACTCAAAGATCGCAAGATTGAAACTTAAAGATCGCAAGATTGAAACTCGAAGGTCGCAAGATTGAAATTCAAAGATAACAAGTTTGAAACTAAAAGATCGCAAGATTGAAACTCAAAGATCGCAAAATTAAAACTCAAAGAACGCAAGATTAAAACTTAGAGATTGCAAGATTGAAACTCAAAGATCGCAAGATTGAAACTCAAAAATCGCAAGATTGAAACTCAAAGATAACAAGATTGAACCACTAAGATCGCAAGTTTAAAACTCAAAGATCGCAAAATTGAAACTCAAAGATGGCAAGATTGAAACTCAAAGATCGCAAGATTGAAACTCAAAGATCGCAAGATTGAAACTCAAAGATCGCAAGATTGAAACTCAAAGATCGCCAGATTGAAACTCAAAGATCGCAAGATTGAAACTCAAAGAGAGCAAGTTTGAAACTCAAAGATCGCATGATTGAAACTCAAAAATCGCAAGATTGAAACTCAAAGATCGCAAGATTGAAACTCAAAGATCGCAAGATTGAAACTCAAAGATCAGCAAGATTGAAACTCAAAGATCGCAAGATTTAAACAAAATAGTAGCAAGATTGAAACTCAAAGATCTCAAGATTGAAACTAAAAGATCGCAAGATTGAAAATCAAAGATCGCAAGATTGAAACTCAAAGATCGAAGGATTGAAACTCAAAGAATGCAGATTGAAACTCAAAGATCGCAAGATTGAAACTCAAAGATCGCAAGATTGAAACCAAAAGATCACAAGATTAAAACTCAAATATCGCAAAATTAAAACTCAAAGATAGCAAGATTGAACTACAAAGATTGCAAGTTTATAACTCAAAGATCGCAAAATTGAAACTCAAAGATGGCAAGATTGAAACTCAAAGATCGCAAGATTGAAACTCAAAGATAGCAAGTTTGAAACTCAAAGATCGCATGATTGAAAATCAAAAATCGCAAGATTGAAACTCAAAGATCGCAAGATTGAAACTCAAAGATCGCAGGATTGAAACTCAAAGATCACAAATTGAAACTAAAAGATCGCAAGATTGAAACTCAAAGATCGCAAGATTGAAACTCAAAGGTCGCAAGAATGAAACTCAAAGATCGCAAGATTGAAACTCAAAGATCGCAGGATTGAAACTCAAAGATCACAAATTGAAACTCAAAGATCGCAAGATTGAAACTTAAAGATCGCAAGATTGAAACTCGAAGGTCGCAAGATTGAAATTCAAAGATAACAAGTTTGAAACTAAAAGATCGCAAGATTGAAACTCAAAGATCGCAAGATTGAAACTCAAAGGTCGCAAGAATAAAACTCAAAGATGGCAAGATTTAAACTCAATTCGCAAGATTCAAACTCAAAGATGGCAAGATTGAAACTCCAAAATCGCAAGATTGAAACTCAAAGATCGCAAGAATTAAACTCAAAGATCGCAAGATTGAAACTCAAAGATCGCAAGATTGAAACGCAAAAATCGCAAGATTGAAACTCAAAGATCACAAGATTGAAATTCAAAGATCGCAAGATTGAATCTCAAAGATCGAACGATTGAAACTCAAAGATCACAAGATTGAAACTCAAAGATCGCAAGATTGAAACTCAAAGATCGCAAGATTGAAACTCAAAGATCGCTAGATTTAAACAAAAAAAATAGCAAGATTGAAACTAAAATATCTCAAGATTGAAACTAAAAGATCGCAAGATTGAAAATCAAAGATCGCAAGAATGAGACCCAAAGATCCCAAGATAGAAACTCAAAGATCGAAGGATTGAAACTCAAAGAATGCAGGATTGAAACTCAAAGATCGCAAGATTGAAACTCAAAGATCGCAAGATTGAAACCAAAAGATCACAAGATTAAAACTCAAATATCGCAAAATTAAAACTCAAAGATCGCAAGATTAAAACTTAGAGATTGCAAGATTGAAACTCAAAGATCGCAAGATTGAAACTCAAAGATCGCAAGATTGAAACTCAAAGATAGCAAGATTGAACCACTAAGATCGCAAGTTTAAAACTCAAAGATCGCAAAATTGATACTCAAAGATGGCAAGATTGAAACTCAAAGATCGCAAGATTGAAACTCAAAGATCGCAAGATTGAAACTCAAAGATCGCAAGATTGAAACTCAAAGATCGCCAGATTGAAACTCAAAGATCGCAAGATTGAAACTCAAAGAGAGCAAGTTTGAAACTCAAAGATCGCATGATTGAAACTCAAAAATCGCAAGATTGAAACTCAAAGATCGCAAGATTGAAACTCAAAGATCGCAAGATTGAAACTCAAAGATCACAATATTGAAACTCAAAGATCGCAAGATTTAAACAAAATAATAGCAAGATTGAAACTCAAAGATCTCAAGATTGAAACTAAAAGATCGCAAGATTGAAAATCAAAGATCGCAAGATTGAAACTCAAAGATCGAAGGATTGGAACTCAAAGAATGCAGGATTGAAACTCAAAGATCGCAAGATTGAAACTCAAAGATCGCAAGATTGAAACCAAAAGATCACAAGATTAAAACTCAAATATCGCAAAATTAAAACTCAAAGATCGCAAGATTGAAACTTAGAGATTGCAACATTGAAACTCAAAGATCGCAAGATTGAAACTCAAAGATCGCAAGATTGAAACTCAAAGATAGCAAGATTGAACTACAAAGATTGCAAGTTTATAACTCAAAGATCGCAAAATTGAAACTCAAAGATGGCAAGATTGAAACTCAAAGATCGCAAGATTGAAACTCAAAGATAGCAAGTTTGAAACTCAAAGATCGCATGATTGAAAATCAAAAATCGCAAGATTGAAACTCAAAGATCGCAAGATTGAAACTCAAAGATTGCAGGATTGAAACTCAAAGATCAAAATTGAAACTAAAAGATCGCAAGATTGAAACTCAAAGATCGCAAGATTGAAACTCAAAGGTCGCAAGAATGAAACTCAAAGATGGCAAGATTTAAACTCAATTCGCAAGATTCAAACTCAAAGATGGCAAGATTGAAACTCCAAGATCGCAAGATTGAAACTCAAAGATCGCAAGAATTAAACTCAAAGATCGCAAGATTGAAACTCAAAGATCGCAAGATTGAAACGCAAAAATCGCAAGATTGAAACTCAAAGATCACAAGATTGAAATTCAAAGATCGCAAGATTGAATCTCAAAGATCGAACGATTGAAACTCAAAGATCGCAAGATTGAAACTCAAAGATCGCAAGATTGAAACTCAAAGATCGCAAGATTGAAACTCAAAGATCGCTAGATTTAAACAAAAAAATAGCAAGATTGAAACTCAAATATCTCAAGATTGAAACTAAATGATCGCAAGATTGAAAATCAAAGATCGCAAGAATGAGTCCCAAAGATCCCAAGATTGAAACTCAAAGATCGAAGGATTGAAACTCAAAGAATGTAGGATTGAAACTCAAAGATCGCAAGATTGAAACTCAAAGATCGCAAGATTGAAACCAAAAGATCACAAGATTAAAACTCAAATATCGCAAAATTAAAACTCAAAGATCGCAAGATTAAAACTTAGAGATTGCAAGATTGAAACTCAAAGATCGCAAGATTGAAACTCAAAGATCGCAAGATTGAAACTCAAAGATAGCAAGATAGAACCACTAAGATCGCAAGTTTAAAACTCAAAGATATCAAAATTGAAACTCAAAGATGGCAAGATTGAAACTCAAAGATCGCAAGATTGAAACTCAAAGATCGCAAGATTGAAACTCAAAGATCGCAAGATTGAAACTCAAAGATCACCAGATTGAAACTCAAAGATCGCTAGATTGAAACTCAAAGATAGCAAGTGTGAAACTCAAAGATCGCATGATTGAAACTCAAAAATCGCAAGATTGAAACTCAAAGATCGCAAGATTGAAACTCAAAGATCGCAAGATTGAAACTCAAAGATCACAATATTGAAACTCAAAGATCGCAAGATTAAAACTCAAAGATCGCAAGATTGAAACTTGAAGATCGCAAGATTGAAATTCAAAAATATCAAGTTCGAAACTAATAGATCGCATGATTTAAACTCAAAAATCGCAAGATTGAAACTTAAAGATCGCAAGATTGAATTTCAAAGATCGCAAGATTGAAACTCAAAGATCACAATATTGAAACTCAAAGATGTCAAGATTGAAACTCAAAAATCGCAAGATTGAAACTCAAAGATCGCAAGATTGAAACTCAAAGATCGCAAGATTGAAACTCAAAGATCGCCAGATTGAAACTCAAAGATCGCAAGATTGAAACTCAAAGATAGCAAGTTTGAAACTCAAAGATCGCAAGATTGAAACTCAAAGATCGCAAGATTGAAACTCAAAGATCACAATATTGAAACTCAAAGATCGCAAGATTAAAACTCAAAGATCGCAAGATTGAAACTCAAAGATCGCAAGATTGAAACTCAAAGATCGCAAGATTGAAACTCAAAGATCGCATGATTGAAACTCAAAGATCGCATGATTTAAACTCATACATGACATGATTGAAATTCAAAGATCGCAAGAATGAAACTCAAAGATGGCAAGATTTAAACTCAGTTCGCAAGATTCAAACTCAAAGATGGCAAGATTGAAACTCAAAGATCGCAAGATTGAAACTAAAGGATCGCAAGAATTAAACTCAAAGATCGCAAGATTGAAACTCAAAGATCGCAAGATTCAAACTCAAAGATCGCAAGATTGAAGCTCAAAGATCGCAAGAATGAAACCCAAAGATCGCAAGAATGAAACTTAAAGATCGCAAGATTGAAACCTAAAGATTGCAAGATTTAAACTCATTGATGGCAAGGTTAAAACTCAAAGATTGCAAGATTGAAACTCAAAAATAGCAAGATTATAACTCAAAGATGGCAAGATTGAAAGTCAAAGATCGCAATTTTGAAACTCAAAGATGGCAAGATTGAAACTCAAAGATCGCAAGATTGAAATTTAAGATCGCAAGATTGAAACTCAAAGATTGCAAGATTGAAACTCAAAGATGGCAAGATTGAAACTCAAAGATCGCAGGATTGAAACTCAAAGATTGCAAGAATTAAACTCAGAGATCGCAAGATTGAAACTCAAAGATCGCAAGATTGAAACTAAAAAATCGCAATATTGAAACTTAAAGATCGCAAGAATGAAACTCAAAGATTGCAAGATTGATACTCAAAGATGGCAAGATTTAAACTCAAAGATCGCAAAATTGAAACCCAATGATAGCAAGATTATAACTCAAAGATGGCAAAATTTAAAGTCAAAGATCGCAATTTTGAAACTCAAATATGGCAAGATTGAAACTCAAAGATCGCAAGTTTGAAACTTAAAGATCGTAAGATTGAAACACAAAGATCGCAAGATTAAAACCCAAAGATCGCAAGATTGAAACTCAAATATGGCAAGATTGAAACTCAAAGATCGCAAGATTGAAACTCAAAGATCGTAAGAATTAAACTCAGATATCGCAAGATTGAAACTCTAAGATCGTAAGATTGAAACTCAAAGATCGCAAGATTGAAACTTAAAGATCGCAAGATTTAAACTCAAAGATTGCAAGATTGAAACTCAAGGATCGCATGATTGAAACTCAAAGATCTCATGATTTAAACTCATACATGACATGATTGAAATTCAAAGATCGCAAGAATGAAACTCAAAGATGGCAAGATTTGAACTCAGTTCGCAAGATTCAAACTCAAAGATGGCAAGATTGAAACTCAAAGATCGCAAGATTGATACTAAAGGATCGCAAGAATTAAACTCAAAGATCGCAAGATTGAAACTCAAAGATCACAAGATTCAAACTCAAAGATCGCGAGATTGAAGCTCAAAGATCGCAAGAATGAAACCCAAAGATCGCAAGAATGAAACTAAAAGATCGCAAGATTGAAACTCAAAGAATGCAAGATTGAAACTCAAAGATCGTAAGATTAAACCTCAAATATCGCAGGATTGAACTCAAAGATCTGAAGATTGAAACTTAAAGATTGCAAGATTGAAACTCAAAGATCGCAAGATTGAAACTCAAAGATCGCAAGATTGAAACTCATAGATGGCAAGATTGAAACTCAAAGATCACAAGATTAAAACTCTTAGATCGCAAGATTGAAATTCAAAGATCGCCAGATTGAAACTCAAAGATCACAAGATTGAAACTTAAAGATCGCAAGATTGAAACTCAAAGATTGCAAGATTTAAACTCATTGATGGCAAGGTTGAAACTCAAAGATTGCAAGATTGAAACTCAAAAATAGCAAGATTATAACTCAAAGATGGCAAGATTGAAAGTCAAATATCGCAATTTTGAAACTCAACGATGGCAAGATTGAAACTCAAAGATCGCAAGATTGAAATTTAAGATCGCAAGATTGAAACTCAAAGATTGCAAGATTGAAACTCAAAGATGGCAAGATTGAAACTCAAAGATCGCAGGATTGAAACTCAAAGATTGCAAGAATTAAACTCAGAGATCGCAAGATTGAAACTCAAAGATTGCAAGATTGAAACTAAAAGATCGCAATATTGAAACTTAAAGATCGCAAGAATGAAACTCAAAGATTGCAAAATTGATACTCAAAGATGGCAAGATTTAAACTCAAAGTTCGCAAAATTGAAACCCAATGATAGCAAGATTATAACTCAAAGATGGCAAAATTTAAAGTCAAAGATCGCAATTTTGAAACTCAAATATGGCAAGATTGAAACTCAAAGATCGCAAGTTTGAAACTTAAAGATCGTAAGATTGAAACACAAAGATTGCAAGATTAAAACCCAAAGATCGCAAGATTGAAACTCAAAGATGGCAAGATTGAAACTCAAAGATCGCAAGATTGAAACTCAAAGATCGCAAGAATTAAACTCAGAGATCGCAAGATTGAAACTCTAAGATCGTAAGATTGAAACTCAAAGATCGCAAGATTGAAACTTAAAGATCGCAAGATTTAAACTCAAAGATTGCAAGATTGAAACTCAAGGATGGCAAAATTGAAACACAAAGATAGCAAGATTACAACTCAAAGATCGCAAGATTAAAATTTAAAAATCACAAGATTGAAACTCAAAGATCGCAAGATTGAAATTCAAAGATCGCAAGATTGAAACTCGAAGATAGCAAGATTGAAATTCAAAGATAGCAAGTTAAAAACTCAAAGATCGCAAGATTGAAACTCGAAGATCGCAAGATTGAAACTCAAAGATCGCATGATTAAAACTCAAAGATCGAAAGATTTAAACTCAAAGATGGCAAGATTGAAACTCAAAGATCGCAAGATTGAAACTCATAGATGGCAAGATTGAAACTCAAAGATCGCAAGATTAAAACTCTTAGATCGCAAGATTGAAATTCAAAGATCGCAAGACTGAAACTCAAAGATCGCAAGATTTAAAATCTAAGATTGCAAGATTGAAACTCAAAGATCGTAAGATTTAAACTCAAAGATAGCAAGATTGAAACTCAAAGAAAGCAAGTTTGAAACTCAAAGATCGCATGATTGAAACTCAAAAATCGCAAAAATGAAACTTAAAGATTACAAGATTGAAATTCAAAAATCGCAAGATTGAAACTCAAAGATCGAACGATTGAAACTTAAAGATCGCAAGATTGAAACTCAAAGATCGCAAGATTGAAACTCAAAGATAGCAAGTTTGAAACTCAAAGATCGCATGATTGAAACTCAAAAATCGCAAGATTGAAACTCAAAGATCGCAAGATTGAAACTCAAAGATCGCAAGATTGAAACTCAAAGATCACAATATTGAAACTCAAAGATCGCAAGATTAAAACTCAAAGATCGCAAGATTGAAACTTGAAGATCGCAAGATTGAAATTCAAAGATATCAAGTTTGAAACTAATAGATCGCATGATTGAAACTCAAAAATCGCAAGATTGAAACTCAAAGATCGCAAGATTGAAACTCAAAGATCGCAAGATTGAACCTCAAAGATCACAATATTGAAATCCAAAGATGTCAAGATTGAAACTCAAAGATCGCAAGATTGAAACTCAAAGATCGCAAGATTGAAACTCAAAGATCGCAAGATTAAAACTCAAAGATCGCCAGATTGAAACTCAAAGATCGCAAGATTGAAACTCAAAGATAGCAAGTTTGAAACTCAAAGATCGCAAAATTGAAACTCAAAGATCGCAATATTGAAACTCAAAGATCACAATATTAAAACTCAAAGATCGCAAGATTAAAACTCAAAGATCGCAAGATTGAAACTCAAAGATCGCAAGATTGAAACTCAAAGATCGCCAGATTGAAACTCAAAGATCGCATGATTGAAACTCAAAGATCGCAAGATTTAAACTCATAGATGACATGATTGAAATTCAAAGATCGCAATAATGAAACTCAAAGATGGCAAGATTTAAACTCAGTTCGCAAGATTCAAACTCAAAGATGGCAAGATTGAAACTCAAAGATCGCAAGATTGAAACTCAAGGATCGCAAGAATTAAACTCAAAGATCGCAAGATTGAAACTCAAAGATCGCAAGATTCAAACTCAAAGATCGCAAGATTGAAACTCAAAGATCGCAAGAATGAAACCCAAAGATCGCAAGAATGAAACTAAAAGATCGCAAGATTGAAACTCAAAGAATGCAAGATTGAAACTCAAAGATCGCAAGATTAAACCTCAAATATCGCAGGATTGAACTCAAAGATCTGAAGATTGAAACTTAAAGATTGCAGGATTGAAAACTCAAAGATCGCAAGATTGAAACTCAAAGATCACAATATTGAAACTCAAAGATCGCAAGATTAAAACTCAAAGATCGCAAGATTGAAACTCAAAGATCGCAAGATTGAAACTCAAAGATCGCCATATTGAAACTCAAAGATCGCATGATTGAAACTCAAAGATCGCCAGATTGAAACTCAAAGATCGCATGATTGAAACTCAAAGATCGCAAGATTTAAACTCATAGATGACATGATTGAAATTCAAAGATCGCAAGAATGAAACTCAAAGATCGCAAGATTGAAACTCAGTTCGCAAGATTCAAACTCAAAGATGGCAAGATTGAAACTCAAAGATCGCAAGATTGAAACTCAAGGATCGCAAGAATTAAACTCAAAGATCGCCAGATTGAAACTCAAAGATCACAAGATTGAAACTTAAAGATCGCAAGATTGAAACCCAAAGATTGCAAGATTTAAACTCATTGATGGCAAGGTTGAAACTTAAAGATTGCAAGATTGAAACTCAAAAATAGCCAGATTATAACTCAAAGATGGCAAGATTGAAAGTCAAATATCGCAATTTTGAAACTCAAAGATGGCAAGATTGAAACTCAAAGATCGCAAGATTGAAATTTAAGATCGCAAGATTGAAACTCAAAGATTGCAAGATTGAAACTCAAAGATGGCAAGATTGAAACTCAAAGATCGCAGGATTGAAACTCAAAGATTGCAAGAATTAAACTCAGAGATCGCAAGATTGAAACTCAAAGATTGCAAGATTGAAACTAAAAGATCGCAATATTGAAACTTAAAGATCGCAAGAATGAAACTCAAAGATTGCAAAATTGATACTCAAAGATGGCAAGATTTAAACTCAAAGTTCGCAAAATTGAAACCCAATGATAGCAAGATTATAACTCAAAGATGGCAAAATTTAAAGTCAAAGATTGCAATTTTGAAACTCAAATATGGCAAGATTGAAACTTAAAGATCGCAAGTTTGAAACTTAAAGATCGTAAGATTGAAACACAAAGATCGCAAGATTAAAACCCAAAGATCGCAAGATTAAAACTCAAAGATGGCAAGATTGAAAGTCAAAGATCGCAAGATTGAAACTCAAAGATCGCAAGAATTAAACTCAGAGATCGCAAGATTGAAACTCTAAGATCGTAAGATTGAAACTCAAAGATCGCAAGATTGAAACTTAAAGATCGCAAGATTTAAACTCAAAGATTGCAAGATTGAAACTCAAGGATGGCAAAATTGAAACACAAAGATAGCAAGATTACAACTCAAAGATCGCAAGATTAAAATTTAAAAATCACAAGATTGAAACTCAAAGATCGCAAGATTGAAATTCAAAGATCGCAAGATTGAAACTCGAAGATCGCAAGATTGAAATTCAAAGATAGCAAGTTAAAAACTCAAAGATCGCAAGATTGAAACTCGAAGATCGCAAGATTGAAACTCAAAGATCGCATGATTGAAACTCAAAGATCGCAAGATTTAAACTCAAAGATGGCAAGATTGAAACTCAAAGATCGCAAGATTGAAACTCATAGATGGCAAGATTGAAACTCAAAGATCGCAAGATTAAAACTCTTAGATCGCAAGATTGAAATTCAAAGATCGCAAGACTGAAACTCAAAGATCGCAAGATTTAAAATCTAAGATTGCAAGATTGAAACTCAAAGATCGCAAGATTTAAACTCAAAGATAGCAAGATTGAAACTCAAAGAAAGCAAGTTTGAAACTCAAAGATCGCATGATTGAAACTCAAAAATCGCAAGAATGAAACTTAAAGATTACAAGATTGAAATTCAAAAATCGCAAGATTGAAACTCAAAGATCGAACGATTGAAACTTAAAGATCGCAAGATTGAAACTCAAAGATCGCAAGATTGAAACTCAAAGATAGCAAGTTTGAAACTCAAAGATCGCATGATTGAAACTCAAAAATCGCAAGATTGAAACTCAAAGATCGCAAGATTGAAACTCAAAGATCGCAAGATTGAAACTCAAAGATCACAATATTGAAACTCAAAGATCGCAAGATTAAAACTCAAAGATCGCAAGATTGAAACTTGAAGATCGCAAGATTGAAATTCAAAGATATCAAGTTTGAAACTAATAGATCGCATGATTGAAACTCAAAAATCGCAAGATTGAAACTCAAAGATCGCAAGATTGAAACTCAAAGATCGCAAGATTGAACCTCAAAGATCACAATATTGAAATCCAAAGATGTCAAGATTGAAACTCAAAGATCGCAAGATTGAAACTCAAAGATCGCAAGATTGAAACTCAAAGATCGCAAGATTAAAACTCAAAGATCGCCAGATTGAAACTCAAAGATCGCAAGATTGAAACTCAAAGATAGCAAGTTTGAAACTCAAAGATCGCAAGATTGAAACTCAAAGATCGCAATATTGAAACTCAAAGATCACAATATTAAAACTCAAAGATCGCAAGATTAAAACTCAAAGATCGCAAGATTGAAACTCAAAGATCGCAAGATTGAAACTCAAAGAACGCCAGATTGAAACTCAAAGATCGCATGATTGAAACTCAAAGATCGCAAGATTTAAACTCATAGATGACATGATTGAAATTCAAAGATCGCAAGAATGAAACTCAAAGATGGCAAGATTTAAACTCAGTTCGCAAGATTCAAACTCAAAGATGGCAAGATTGAAACTCAAAGATCGCAAGATTGAAACTCAAGGATCGCAAGAATTAAACTCAAAGATCGCAAGATTGAAACTCAAAGATCGCAAGATTCAAACTCAAAGATCGCAAGATTGAAACTCAAAGATCGCAAGAATGAAACCCAAAGATCGCAAGAATGAAACTAAAAGATCGCAAGATTGAAACTCAAAGAATGCAAGATTGAAACTCAAAGATCGCAAGATTAAACCTCAAATATCGCAGGATTGAACTCAAAGATCTGAAGATTGAAACTTAAAGATTGCAGGATTGAAACTCAAAGATCGCAAGATTGAAACTCAAAGATCACAATATTGAAACTCAAAGATCGCAAGATTAAAACTCAAAGATCGCAAGATTGAAACTCAAAGATCGCAAGATTGAAACTCAAAGATCGCCAGATTGAAACTCAAAGATCGCATGATTGAAACTCAAAGATCGCATGATTTAAACTCATACATGACATGATTGAAATTCAAAGATCGCAAGAATGAAACTCAAAGATGGCAAGATTTAAACTCAGTTCGCAAGATTCAAACTCAAAGATGGCAAGATTGAAACTCAAAGATCGCAAGATTGAAACTAAAGGATCGCAAGAATTAAACTCAAAGATCGCAAGATTGAAACTCAAAGATCGCAAGATTCAAACTCAAAGATCGCAAGATTGAAGCTCAAAGATCGCAAGAATGAAACCCAAAGATCGCAAGAATGAAATTAAAAGATCGCAAGATTGAAACTCAAAGAATGCAAGATTGAAACTCAAAGATCGCAAGATTAAACCTCAAATATCGCAGGATTGAACTCAAAGATCTGAAGATTGAAACTTAAAGATTGCAAGATTGAAACTCAAAGATCGCAAGATTGAAACTCAAAGATCGCAAGATTGAAACTCATAGATGGCAAGATTGAAACTCAAAGATCGCAAGACTGAAACTCTTAGATCGCAAGATTGAAATTCAAAGATCGCCAGATTGAAACTCAAAGATCACAAGATTGAAACTTAAAGATCGCAAGATTGAAACCCAAAGATTGCAAGATTTAAACTCATTGATGGCAAGGTTAAAACTCAAAGATTGCAAGATTGAAACTCAAAAATAGCAAGATTATAACTCAAAGATAGCAAGATTGAAAGTCAAAGATCGCAATTTTGAAACTCAAAGATGGCAAGATTGAAACTCAAAGATCGCAAGATTGAAATTTAAGATCGCAAGATTGAAACTCAAAGATTGCAAGATTGAAACTCAAGGATGGCAAGATTGAAACTCAAAGATCGCAGGATTGAAACTCAAAGATTGCAAGAATTAAACTCAGAGATCGCAAGATTGAAACTCAAAGATCGCAAGATTGAAACTAAAAAATCGCAATATTGAAACTTAAAGATCGCAAGAATAAAACTCAAAGATTGCAAGATTGATACTCAAAGATGGCAAGATTTAAACTCAAAGATCGCAAAATTGAAACCCAATGATAGCAAGATTATAACTCAAAGATGGCAAAATTTATAGTCAAAGATCGCAATTTTGAAACTCAAATATGGCAAGATTGAAACTCAAAGATCGCAAGTTTGAAACTTAAAGATCGTAAGATTGAAACACAAAGATCGCAAGAATAAAACCCAAAGATCGCAAGATTGAAACTCAAAGATGGCAAGATTGAAACTCAAAGATCGCAAGATTGAAACTCAAAGATCGCAAGAATTAAACTCAGAGATCACAAGATTGAAACTCTAAGATCGTAAGATTGAAACTCAAAGTTTGCAAGATTGAAACTTAAAGATCGCAAGATTTAAACTCAAAGATTGCAAGATTGAAACTCAAGGATCGCATGATTGAAACTCAAAGATCGCATGATTTAAACTCATACATGACATGATTGAAATTCAAAGATCGCAAGAATGAAACTCAAAGATGGCAAGATTTAAACTCAGTTCGCAAGATTCAAACTCAAAGATGGCAAGATTGAAACTCAAAGATCGCAAGATTGAAACTAAAGGATCGCAAGAATTAAACTCAAAGATCGCAAGATTGAAACTCAAAGATCACAAGATTCAAACTCAAAGATCGCAAGATTGAAGCTCAAAGATCGCAAGAATAAAACCCAAAGATCGCAAGAATGAAACTAAAAGATCGCAAGATTGAATCTCAAAGAATGCAAGATTGAAACTCAAAGATCGCAAGATTAAACCTCAAATATCGCAGGATTGAACTCAAAGATCTGAAGATTGAAACTTAAAGATTGCAAGATTGAAACTCAAAGATCGCAAGATTGAAACTCAAAGATCGCAAGATTGAAACTCATAGATGGCAAGATTGAAACTCAAAGATCACAAGATTAAAACTCTTAGATCGCAAGATTGAAATTCAAAGATCGCCAGATTGAAACTCAAAGATCACAAGATTGAAACTTAAAGATCGCAAGATTGAAACCCAAAGATTGCAAGATTTAAACTCATTGATGGCAAGGTTGAAACTCAAAGATTGCAAGATTGAAACTCAAAAATAGCAAGATTATAACTCAAAGATGGCAAGATTGAAAGTCAAATATCGCAATTTTGAAACTCAAAGATGGCAAGATTGAAACTCAAAGATCGCAAGATTGAAATTTAAGATCGCAAGATTGAAACTCAAAGATTGCAAGATTGAAACTCAAAGATGGCAAGATTGAAACTCAAAGATCGCAGGATTGAAACTTAAAGATTGCAAGAATTAAACTCAGAGATCGCAAGATTGAAACTCAAAGATTGCAAGATTGAAACTAAAAGATCGCAATATTGAAACTTAAAGATCGCAAGAATGAAACTCAAAGATTGCGAGATTGATACTCAAAGATGGCAAGATTTAAACTCAAAGATCGCAAAATTGAAACCCAATGATAGCAAGATTATAACTCAAAGATGGCAAAATTTAAAGTCAAAGATCGCAATTTTGAAACTCAAATATGGCAAGATTGAAACTCAAAGATCGCAAGTTTAAAACTTAAAGATCGCAAGATTGAAACTCAAAGATGGCAAGATTGAAACTCAAAGATCGCAAGATTGAAACTCAAAGATCGCAAGAATTAAACTCAGAGATCGCAAGATTGAAACTCTAAGATCGTAAGATTGAAACTCAAAGATCGCAAGATTGAAACTTAAAGATCGCAAGATTGAAACTCAAAGATTGCAAGATTGAAACTCAAGGATGGCAAAATTGAAACACAAAGATAGCAAGATTACAACTCAAACATCGCAAGATTAAAATTTAAAAATCACAAGATTGAAACTTAAAGATTGCAAGATTGAAACTCAAAGATCGCAAGATTGAAACTCAAAGATCGCAAGATTGAAACTCATAGATGGCAAGATTGAAACTCAAAGATCGCAAGATTTAAACTCAAAGATGGCAAGATTGAAACTCAAAGATCGCAAGATTGAAACTCATAGATGGCAAGATTGAATTTCAAAGATCGCAAGATTAAAACTCTTGAATCGCAAGATTGAAATTCAAAGATCGCAAGACTGAAACTCAAAGATCGCAAGATTTAAAATCTAAGATTGCAAGATTGAAACTCAAAGATCGCAAGATTTAAACTCAAAGATAGCAAGATTGAAACTCAAAGAAAGCAAGTTTGAAACTCAAAGATCGCATGATTGAAACTCAAAAATCGCAAGAATGAAACTTAAAGATTACAAGATTGAAATTCAAAAATCGCAAGATTGAAACTCAAAGATCGAACGATTGAAACTTAAAGATCGCAAGATTGAAACTCAAAGATCGCAAGATTGAAACTCAAAGATAGCAAGTTTGAAACTCAAAGATCGCATGATTGAAACTCAAAAATCGCAAGATTGAAACTCAAAGATCGCAAGATTGAAACTCAAAGATCGCAAGATTGAAACTCAAAGATCACAATATTAAAACTCAAAGATCGCAAGATTAAAAGTCAAAGATCGCAAGATTGAAACTTGAATATCGCATGATTGAAATTCAAAGATATCAAGTTTGAAACTAATAGATCGCATGATTGAAACTCAAAAATCGCAAGATTGAAACTCAAAGATCGCAAGATTGAAACTCAAAGATCGCAAGATTGAACCTCAAAGATCACAATATTGAAATCCAAAGATGTCAAGATTAAAACTCAAAGATCGCAAGATTGAAACTCAAAGATCGCAAGATTGAAACTCAAAGATCGCAAGATTAAAACTCAAAGATCGCCAGATTGAAACTCAAAGATCGCAAGATTGAAACTCAAAGATAGCAAGTTTGAAACTCAAAGATCGCAAGATTGAAACTCAAAGATCGCAATATTGAAACTCAAAGATCACAATATTAAAACTCAAAGATCGCAAGATTAAAACTCAAAGATCGCAAGATTGAAACTCAAAGATCGCAAGATTGAAACTCAAAGATCACCAGATTGAAACTCAAAGATCGCATGATTGAAACTCAAAGATCGCAAGATTTAAACTCATAGATGACATGATTGAAATTCAAAGATCGCAAGAATGAAACTCAAAGATGGCAAGATTTAAACTCAGTTCGCAAGATTCAAACTCAAAGATGGCAAGATTGAAACTCAAAGATCGCAAGATTGAAACTCAAGGATCGCAAGAATTAAACTCAAAGATCGCAAGATTGAAACTCAAAGATCGCAAGATTCAAACTCAAAGATCGCAAGATTGAAACTCAAAGATCGCAAGAATGAAACCCAAAGATCGCAAGAATGAAACTAAAAGATCGCAAGATTGAAACTCAAAGAATGCAAGATTGAAACTCAAAGATCGCAAGATTAAACCTCAAATATCGCAGGATTGAACTCAAAGATCTGAAGATTGAAACTTAAAGATTGCAGGATTGAAACTCAAAGATCGAACGATTGAAACTCAAAGATCGCAAGATTGAAACTCAAAGATCGCAAGACTGAAACTCAAAGATCGCAAGATTGAAACTCAAAGATCGCAAGATTGAAACTCATAGATGGCAAGATTGAAACTCAAAGATCACAAGATTAAAACTCTTAGATCGCAAGATTGAAATTCAAAGATCGCCATATTGAAACTCAAAGATCACAAGATTGAAACTTAAAGATCGCAAGATTAAAACCCAAAGATTGCAAGATTTAAACTCATTGATGGCAAGGTTGAAACTCAAAGATTGCAAGATTGAAACTCAAAAATAGCAAGATTATAACTCAAAGATGGCAAGATTGAAAGTCAAAGATCGCAATTTTGAAACTCAAAGATGGCAAGATTGAAACTCAAAGATCGCAAGATTGAAATTTAAGATCGCAAGATTGAAACTCAAAGATCACAATATTGAAACTCAAAGATCGCAAGATTAAAACTCAAAGATCGCAAGATTGAAACTTGAATATCGCAAGATTGAAATTCAAAGATATCAAGTTTGAAACTAATAGATCGCATGATTGAAACTCAAAAATCGCAAGATTGAAACTCAAAGATCGCAAGATTGAAACTCAAAGATCGCAAGATTGAACCTCAAAGATCAAAATATTGAAATCCAAAGATGTCAAGATTGAAACTCAAAGATCGCAAGATTGAAACTCAAAGATCGCAAGATTAAAACTCAAAGATCGCCAGATTGAAACTCAAAGATCGCAAGATTGAAACTCAAAGATAGCAAGTTTGAAACTCAAAGATCGCAAGATTGAAACTCAAAGATCGCAATATTGAAACTCAAAGATCACAATATTAAAACTCAAAGATCGCAAGATTAAAACTCAAAGATCGCAAGATTGAAACTCAAAGATCGCAAGATTGAAACTCAAAGATCGCCAGATTGAAACTCAAAGATCGCATGATTGAAAATCAAAGATCGCAAGATTTAAACTCATAGATGACATGATTGAAATTCAAAGATCGCAAGAATGAAACTCAAAGATGGCAAGATTTAAACTCAGTTCGCAAGATTGAAACTCAAAGATCGCAAGATTGAAATTTAAGTTCGCAAGATTGAAACTCAAAGATTGCAAGAGTGAAACTCAAAGATGGCAAGATTGAAACTCAAAGATCGCAGGATTGAAACTCAAAGATTGCAAGAATTAAACTCAGAGATCGCAAGATTGAAACTCAAAGATCGCAAGATTGAAACTCATAGATGGCAAGATTGAAACTCAAAGATCACAAGATTAAAACTCTTAGATCGCAAGATTGAAATTCAAAGATCGCCAGATTAAAACTCAAAGATCACAAGATTGAAACTTAAAGATCGCAAGATTGAAACCCAAAGATTGCAAGATTTAAACTCATTGATGGCAAGGTTGAAACTCAAAGATTGCAAGATTGAAACTCAAAAATAGCAAGATTATAACTCAAAGATGGCAAGATTGAAAGTCAAAGATCGCAATTTTGAAACTCAAAGATGGCAAGATTGAAACTCAAAGATCGCAAGATTGAAATTTAAGATCGCAAGATTGAAACTCAAAGATTGCAAGAGTGAAACTCAAAGATGGCAAGATTGAAACTCAAAGATCGCAGGATTGAAACTCAAAGATTGCAAGAATTAAACTCAGAGATCGCAAGATTGAAACTCAAAGATCGCAAGATTGAAACTAAAAGATCGCAATATTGAAACTTAAAGATCGCAAGAATGAAACTCAAAGATTGCAAGATTGATACTCAAAGATGGCAAGATTTAAACTCAAAGATCGCAAGATTGAAACTCAATGATAGCAAGATTATAACTCAAAGATGGCAAAATTTAAAGTCAAAGATCGCAATTTTGAAACTCAAATATGGCAAGATTGAAACTCAAAGATCGCAAGTTTGAAACTTAAAGATCGTAAGATTGAAACACAAAGATCACAAGATTAAAACCCAAAGATCGCAAGATTGAAACTCAAAGATGGCAAGATTGAAACTCAAAGATCGCAAGATTGAAACTCAAAGATTGCAAGAAAAAAACTCAGAGATCGCAAGATTGAAACTCTAAGATCGTAAGATTGAAACTCAAAGATCGCAAGATTGAAACTTAAAGATCGCAAGATTTAAACTCAAAGATTGCAAGATTGAAACTCAAGGATGGCAATATTGAAACACAAAGATAGCAAGATTACAACTCAAAGATCGCAAGATTAAAATTTAAAAATCAAAAGATTGAAACTCAAAGATCGCAAAATTGAAACTCAAAGATCGCAAGATTGAAACTCGAAGATCGCAAGATTGAAATTCAAAGATAGCAAGTTAAAAACTCAAAGATCGCAAGATTGAAACTCGAAGATCGCAAGATTGAAACTTAAAGATCGCATGATTGAAACTCAAAGATCGCAAGATTTAAACTCAAAGATCGCAAGATTGAAACTCAAAGATCGCAAGATTGAAACTCAAAGATCGCAAGATTGAAACTCAAAGATCGCAAGATTGAAACTCAAAGATCGCAAGATTGAAACTCAAAGATCGCAAGATTGAAACTCAAAGATCGCAAGATTGAAACTCAAAGATCGCAAGATTGAAACTCAAAGATCGCAAGATTGAAACTCAAAGATCGCAAGATTGAAACTCAAAGATAGCAAGTTTGAAACTCAAAGATCGCAAGATTGAAACTCAAAGATCGCAAGATTGAAACTCAAAGATCACAAGATTGAAACTCAAAGATCGCAAGATTGAAACTCAAAGATCGCAAGATTGAAACTCAAAGATCGCAAGATTGAAACTCAAAGATCGCAAGATTGAAACTCAAAGATCGCAAGATTGAAACTCAAAGATCGCAAGATTGAAACTCAAAGATCGCAAGATTGAAACTCAAAGATCGCAAGATTGAAACTCAAAGATCGCAAGATTTAAACTCAGTTCGCAAGATTCAAACTCAAAGATGGCAAGATTGAAACTCAAAGATCGCAAGATTGAAACTCAAGGATCGCAAGAATTAAACTCAAAGATCGCAAGATTGAAACTCAAAGATCGCAAGATTCAAACTCAAAGATCGCAAGATTGAAACTCAAAGATCGCAAGAATGAAACCCAAAGATCGCAAGAATGAAACTAAAAGATCGCAAGATTGAAACTCAAAGAATGCAAGATTGAAACTCAAAGATCGCAAGATTAAACCTCAAATATCGCAGGATTAAATTTAAAGATCTGAAGATTGAAACTTAAAGATTGCAGGATTGAAACTCAAAGATCGCAAGATTAAAACTCAAAGATCGAACGATTGAAACTCAAAGATCGCAAGATTGAAACTCAAAGATCGCAAGACTGAAACTCAAAGATCGCAAGATTGAAACTCAAAGATCGCAAGATTGAAACTCATAGATGGCAAGATTGAAACTCAAAGATTGCAAGATTAAAACTCAAAGATCGCAAGATTGAAACTCAAAGATCGCAAGATTGAAACTCAAAGATCACAAGATTGAAACTTAAAGATCGCAAGATTGAAACCCAAAGATTGCAAGATTTAAACTCATTGATGGCAAGGTTGAAACTCAAAGATTGCAAGATTGAAACTCAAAAATAGCAAGATTATAACTCAAAGATGGCAAGATTGAAAGTCAAAGATCGCAATTTTGAAACTCAAAGATGGCAAGATTGAAACTCAAAGATCGCAAGATTGAAATTTAAGATCGCAAGATTGAAACTCAAAGATTGCAAGAGTGAAACTCAAAGATGGCAAGATTGAAACTCAAAGATCGCAGGATTGAAACTCAAAGATTGCAAGAATTAAACTCAGAGATCGCAAGATTGAAACTCAAAGATCGCAAGATTGAAACTAAAAGATCGCAATATTGAAACTTAAAGATCGCAAGAATGAAACTCAAAGATTGCAAGATTGATACTCAAAGATGGCAAGATTTAAACTCAAAGATCGCAAGATTGAAACTCAATGATAGCAAGATTATAACTCAAAGATGGCAAAATTTAAAGTCAAAGATCGCAATTTTGAAACTCAAATATGGCAAGATTGAAACTCAAAGATCGCAAGTTTGAAACTTAAAGATCGTAAGATTGAAACACAAAGATCGCAAGATTAAAACCCAAAGATCGCAAGATTGAAACTCAAAGATGGCAAGATTGAAACTCAAAGATCGCAAGATTGAAACTCAAAGATCGCAAGAATTAAACTCAGAGATCGCAAGATTGAAACTCTAAGATCGTAAGATTGAAACTCAAAGATCGCAAGATTGAAACTTAAAGATCGCAAGATTTAAACTCAAAGATTGCAAGATTGAAACTCAAGGATGGCAATATTGAAACACAAAGATAACAAGATTACAACTCAAAGATCGCAAGATTAAAATTTAAAAATCACAAGATTGAAACTCAAAGATCGCAAAATTGAAACTCAAAGATCGCAAGATTGAAACTCGAAGATCGCAAGATTGAAATTCAAAGATAGCAAGTTAAAAACTAAAAGATCGCAAGACTGAAACTCGAAGATCGCAAGATTGAAACTTAAAGATCGCATAATTGAAACTCAAAGATCGCAAGATTTAAACTCAAAGATGGCAAGATAAAAACTCAAAGATCGCAAGATTGAAATTTAGAGATTGCAAGATTGAAACACAAAGATCGCAAGATTAAAACTCAAAGATCGCAAGATTGAAACTCAAAGATCGCAAGACTGAAACTCAAAGATTGCAAGATTTAAAATCAAAGATTGCAAGATTGAAACTCAAAGATCGCAAGATTTAAACTCAAAGATAGCAAGATTGAAACTCAAAGAAAGCAAGTTTGAAACTCAAAGATCGCATGATTGAAACTCAAAAATCGCAAGAATGAAACTTAAAGATTACAAGGTTGAAATTCAAAAATCGCAAGATTGAAACTCAAAGATCGAACGATTGAAACTCAAAGATCGCAAGATTGAAACTCAAAGATCGCAAGATTAAAACTCAAAGATCGCAAGATTGAAACTCAAAGATCGCAAGATTGAAACTCAAAGATCGCAAGATTGAAACTCAAAGATCGCAAGATTGAAACTCAAAGATCACAAGATTGAAACTAAAAGATCGCAAGATTGAAAATCAAAGATCGCAAGATTGAAACTCAAAGATCGAAGGATTGAAACTCAAACAATGCAGGATTGAAACTCAAAGGTCGCAAGATTGAAACTCAAAGATCGCAAGATTGAAACCAAAAGATCACAAGATTAAAACTCAAATATCACAAAATTAAAACTAAAAGATCGCAAGATTGAAACTCAAAGAATGCAAGATTGTAACTCAAAGATCGCAAGATTAAACCTCAAATGTCGCAGGATTGAACTCAAAGATCGCAAGATTGAAACTCAAAGATAGCAAGTTTGAAACTCAAAGATCGCAAGATTGAAACTCAAAGATCGCAATATTGAAACTCAAAGATCACAATATTAAAACTCAAAGATCGCAAGATTAAAACTCAAAGATCGCAAGATTGAAACTCAAAGATCGCAAGATTGAAACTCAAAGATCGCCAGATTGAAACTCAAAGATCGCATGATTGAAACTCAAAGATCGCAAGATTTAAACTCATAGATGACATGATTGAAATTCAAAGATCGCAAGAATGAAACTCAAAGATGGCAAGATTTAAACTCAGTTCGCAAGATTCAAACTCAAAGATGGCAAGATTGAAACTCAAAGATCGCAAGATTGAAACTCAAGGATCGCAAGAATTAAACTCAAAGATCGCAAGATTGAAACTCAAAGATCGCAAGATTCAAACTCAAAGATCGCAAGATTGAAACTCCAAGATCGCAAGAATGAAACCCAAAGATCGCAAGAATGAAACTAAAGATCGCAAGATTGAAACTCAAAGATCGCAAGATTGAAACTCAAAGATCGCAAGAATTATACTCAGAGATCGCAAGATTGAAACTCAAAGATCGCAAGATTGAAAATCAAAGATTGCAAGATTGAAACTTAAAGATCGCAAGATTGAAACTCAAAGATTGCAAGATTGAAACTCAAGGATGGCAAAATTGAAACTCAAAGATAGCAAGATTACAACTCAAAGATCGCAAGATTAAAATTTAAAGATCACAAGATTGAAACTCAAAGATCGCAAGATTGAAACTGAAAGATCGCAAGATTGAAACTCGAAGATCGCAAGATTTAAATTCAAAGATAGCAAGCTAAAAACTCAAAGATCACAAGATTGAAACTCAAAGATCGCAAGATTGAAACTCAAAGATCGCATGATTGAAACTCAAAGATTGCAAAATTTAAACGCAATGATGGCAAGATTGAAACTCAAATATCGCAAGATTGAAACTCAAAGAGAGCAAGATTATAACTCAAAGATGGCAAAATTTAAAGTCAAAGATCGCAATTTTTAAACTCAATAATGGCAATATTGAAACTCAAAGATCGCAAGTTTAAAACTTAAAGATCGTAAGATTGAAACTCAAAGATCGCAAGATTAAAACTCAAAGATCGCAAGATTGAAACTCGAAGATGGCAAGATTGAAACTCAAAGATCGCAAGATTGAAACTCAAAGATCGCAAGAATTAAACTCAAAGATCGCAAGATTGAAACTCAAAGATCACAAGATTGAAACTCAAAGATCGTAAGATTCAAACTCAAAGATCGCAAGATTGAAACTCAAAGATCACAAGATTGAAACCAAAAGATCACAAGATTAAAACTCAAATATCGCAAAATTAAAACTCAAAGATCGCAAGATTGAAACTTAGAGATTGCAAGATTGAAACTCAAAGATCGCAAGATTAAAACTCACAGATCGCAAGATTGAATCTCAAAGATCGCAAGATTGAAACTCAAAGATTGCAAGATTGAAACTCAAAGATCGCAAGATTGAAACTTAAAAATGGCAAGATTGAAACTCAAAGATCGCAAGATTGAAACTCAAAGATCGTAAGATTCAAACTCAAAGATCGCAAGATTGAAACTCAAAGATCACAAGATTGAAACCAAAAGATCACAAGATTAAAACTCAAATATCGCAAAATTAAAACTCAAAGATCGCAAGATTGAAACTTAGAGATCGCAAGATTGAATCTTAAAGATCACAAGATTGAAACTTAAAGATCGCAAGATTGAAACTCAAAGTTGCAAGATATGAACTCATTGATGGCAAGGTTGAAACTCAAAGATCGCAAGATTGAAACTCAAAAATAGCAAGATTATAACTCAAAGATGGCAAGATTGAAAGTCAAAGATCGCAATTTTGAAACTCAAAGATGGCAAGATTGAAACTCAAAGATCGCTAGATTGAAATTTAAGATCGCAAGATTGAAACTCAAAGATTGCAAGATTGAAACTCAAAGATGGCAAGATTGAAACTCAAAGATCGCAGGATTGAAACTCAAAGATTGCAAGAATTAAACTCAGAGATCGCAAGATTGAAACTCAAAGATCGCAAGATTGAAACTCAAAGATCGCAATATTGAAACTTAAAGATCGCTAGATTGAAACTCAAAGATTGCAAGATTGATACTCAAAGATGGCAAGATTTAAACTCAAAGATCGCAAGATTGAAACCCAATGATAGCACGATTATAACTCAAAGATGGCAAAATTTAAAGTCAAAGATCGCAATTTTGAAACTCAAATATGGCAAGATTGAAACTCAAAGATCGCAAGTTTGAAACTTAAAAATCGTAAGATTGAAACACAAAGATCGCAAGATTAAAACCCAAAGATCGCAAGATTGAAACTCAAAAATGGCAAGATTGAAACTCAAAGATCGCAAGATTGAAACTCAAAGATCGCAAGAATTATACTCAGAGATCGCAAGATTGATACTCAAAGATCGCAAGATTGAAAATCAATGATCGCAAGATTGAAACTTAAAGATCGTAAGATTGAAACTCAAAGATTGCAAGATTGAAACTCAAGGATGGCAAAATTGAAACTCAAAGATAGCAAGATTACAACTCAAAGATCGCAAGATTAAAATTTAAAGATCACAAGATTGAAACTCAAAGATCGCAAGATTGAAACTCAAAGATTGCAAGATTGAAACTCGAAGATCGCAAGATTTAAATTCAAAGATAGCAAGCTAAAAACTCAAAGATCACAAGATTGAAACTCGAAGATCGCAATATTGAAACTCAAAGATCGCATGATTGAAACTCAAAGATTGCAAAATTTAAACGCAATGATGGCAAGATTGAAACTCAAATATCGCAAGATTGAAACTCAAAGAGAGCAAGATTATAACTCAAAGATGGCAAAATTTAAAGTCAAAGATCGCAATTTTTAAACTCAATAATGGCAATATTGAAACTCAAAGATCGCAAGTTTAAAACTTAAAGATCGTAAGATTGAAACTCAAAGATCGCAAGATTAAAACTCAAAGATCGCAAGATTGACACTCGAAGATGGCAAGATTGAAACTCAAAGATCGCAAGATTGAAACTCAAAGATCGCCAGAATTAAACTCAAAGATCGCAAGATTGAAACTCAAAGATCGCAAGATTGAAACTCAAAGATCGTAAGATTCAAACTCAAAGATCGCAAGATTGAAACTCAAAGATCACAAGATTGAAACCAAAAGATCACAAGATTAAAACTCAAATATCGCAAAATTAAAACTCAAAGATCGCAACATTGAAACTTAGAGATTGCAAGATTGAAACTCAAAGATCGCAAGATTAAAACTCACAGATCGCAAGATTGAATCTCAAAGATCGCAAGATTGAAACTCAAAGATTGCAAGATTGAAACTCAAAGATCGCAAGATTGAAACTTAAAAATGGCAAGATTGAAACTCAAAGATTGCAAGATTCAAACTCAAAGATAGCAAGATTTTAGCTCAAAGATCAAAAGATTAAAACTTAAAGATTGCAAGATTGAAACTCAAAGATCTCAAGATTGAAACTCAAAGATCGCAAGATTGAAACTCAAAGATCGCAAGATTTAAACTAAAAAATAGCAAGATTGAAACTCAAAGATCTCAAGATTGAAACTAAAAAATCGCAAGATTGAAAATCAAAGATCGCAAGAATGAGACCCAAAGATCGCAAGATTGAAACTCAAAGATCGAAGGATTGAAATTTAAATAATGCAGGATTGAAACTCAAAGATCGCATGATTGAAACTCAAAGATCGCATGATTGAAACTCAAAATTCGCAAGATTGAAACTCAAAGATCGCAAGATTTAAAATCAAAGATTGCAAGATTGAAACTCAAAGATCGCAAGATTTAAACTCAAAGATAGCAAGATTGAAACTCAAAGAAAGCAAGTTTGAAACTCAAAGATCGCATGATTGAAACGCAAAAATCGCAAGATTGAAACTTAAAGATCGCAAGATTTAAACTCAAAGATAGCAAGATTGAAACTTAAAGAAAGCAAGTTTGAAACTCAAAGATCGCATGATTGAAACAAAAAATCGCAAGATTGAAACTCAAAGATCACAAGATTGAAATTCAGAAATCGCAAGATTGAATCTCAAAGATCGAACGATTGAAACTCAAAGATCGCAAGATTGAAACTCAAAGATCGCAAGATTGAAACTCAAAGATCGCAAGATTGAAACTCAAAGATCGCTAGATTTAAACAAAAAAATAGCAAGATTGAAACTCAAAGATTTTAAGATTGAAACTCAAAGATCGCAAGATTGAAACTCAAAGATCGCAATATTGAAACTTAAAGATCGCAAGATTGAAACTCAAAGATTGCAAGATTGATACTCAAAGATAGCAAGATTTAAACTCAAAGATCGCAAGATTGAAACCCAATGATAGCAAGATTATAACTCAAAGATGGCAAAATTTAAAGTCAAAGATCGCAATTTTGAAACTCAAATATGGCAAGATTGAAACTCAATGATCGCAAGTTTGAAACTCAAAGATTGCAAGATTGAAACTCAAGGATGGCAAAATTAAAACTCAAAGATAGCAAGATTACAACTCAAAGATCGCAAGATTAAAATTTAAAGATCACAAGATTAAAACTCAAAGATCGCAAGATTGAAACTCAAAGATCGCAAGATTGAAACTCGAAGATCGCAAGATTTAAATTCAAAGATAGCAAGTTAAAAATTCAAAGATCACAAGATTGAAACTCGAAGATCGCAAGATTGAAACTCAAAGATCGCATGATTGAAACTCAAAGATTGCACGATTTAAACGCAATGATGGCAAGATTGAAACTCAAATATCGCAAGATTGAAACTCAAAGAGAGCAAGATTATAACTCAAAGATGGCAAAATTTAAAGTCAAAGATCGCAATTTTGAAACTTAATAATGGCAATATTGAAACTCAAAGATCGCAAGTTTAAAACTTAAAGATCGCAAGATTAAAACTCAAAGATCGCAAGATTGAAACTCGAAGATGGCAAGATTGAAACTCAAAGATCGCAAGATTGAAACTCAAAGATCGCAAGAATTAAACTCAAAGATCGCAAGATTGAAACTCAAAGATCGCAAGATTGAAACTCAAAGATCGCAAAATTCAAACTCAAAGATCGCAAGATTGAAACTCAAAGATCACAAGATTGAAACCAAAAGATCAAAAGATTAAAACTCAAATATCGCAAAATTAAAACTCAAAGATCGCAAGATTGAAACTTAGAGATTGCAAGATTGAAACTCAAAGATCGCAAGATTAAAACTCACAGATCGCAAGATTGAATCTCAAAGATTGCAAGATTGAAACTCAAAGATCGCAAGATTGAAACTTAAAAATGGCAAGATTGAAACTCAAAGATTGCAAGATTCAAACTCAAAGATAGCAAGATTTTAGCTCAAAGATCAAAAGATTAAAACTTAAAGATTGCAAGATTGAAATTCAAAGATCGCAAGATTGAAACCCAAAGATCTCAAGATTGAAACTCAAAGATCGCAAGATTGAAACTCAAAGATCGCAAGATTTAAACTAAAAGATCGCAAGATTGAAACTCAAAGATCGCAAGATTGAAACTCAAAGATCGCAAGATTGAAACTCAAAGATCGCAAGAATGATACTCAAAGATCGCAAGATTGAAACTCAAAGATCGCAAGATTGAAACTCAAAGATCGCAAGATTGAAACTCAAAGATCGCAAGATTGAAACTCAAAGATCGCAAGATTGAAACTCAAAGATCGCAAGATTGAAACTCAAAGATCGCAAGATTGAAACTCAAAGATCGCAAGATTGAAACTCAAAGATCGCAGGATTGAACTCAAAGATCTGAAGATTGAAACTTAAAGATTGCAAGATTGAAACTCAAAGATCGCAAGATTGAAACTCAAAGATCGCAAGATTGAAACTCAAAGATCGCAAGATTGAAACTCAAAGATCGCAAGATTGAAACTCAAAGATCGCAAGATTGAAACTCAAAGATCGCAAGATTGAAACTCAAAGATCGCAAGATTGAAACTCAAAGATCGCAAGATTGAAATTCAAAAATGGCAAGATTGAAACTCAAAGATTGCAAGATTCAAACTCAAAGATAGCAAGATTTTAGCTCAAAGATCAAAAGATTAAAACTTAAAGATTGCAAGATTGAAATTCAATGATCGCAAGATTGAAACTCAAAGATCTCAAGATTGAAACTCAAAGATCGCAAGATTGAAACTCAAAGATCGCAAGATTTAAACTAAAAAATAGCAAGATTGAAACTCAAATATCTCAAGATTGAAACTAAAAAATCGCAAGATTGAAAATCAAAGATCGCAAGAATGAGACCCAAAGATCGCAAGATTGAAACTCAAAGATCGCAGGATTGAAACTCAAAGATCGCAAGATTGAAACTCAAAGATCGCAAGATTGAAACTTAAAGATCGCAAGATTGAAACTTAAAGATTGCAAGATTGAAACTCAAGGATGGCAAAATTGAAACTCAAAGATAGCAAGATTACAACTCAAAGATCGCAAGATTAAAATTTAAAGATCACAAGATTGAAACTCAAAGATCGCAAGATTGAAACTCAAAGATCGCAAGATTGAAACTCGAAGATCGCAAGATTTAAATTCAAAGATAGCAAGTTAAAAACTCAAAGATCGCAAGATTGAAACTCGAAGATCGCAAGATTGAAACTCAAAGATCGCATGATTGAAACTCAAAGATTGCAAAATTTAAACGCAATGATGGCAAGATTGAAACTCAAATATCGCAAGATTGAAACTCAAAGAGAGCAAGATTATAACTCAAAGATGGCAAAATTTAAAGTCAAAGATCGCAATTTTGAAACTCAATAATTGCAATATTGAAACTCAAAGATCGCAAGTTTAAAACTTAAAGATCGTAAGATTGAAACTCAAAGATCGCAAGATTAAAACTCAAAGATCGCAAGATTGAAACTCGAAGATGGCAAGATTGAAACTCAAAGATCGCAAGATTGAAACTCAAAGATCGCAAGAATTAAACTCAAAGATCGCAAGATTGAAACTCGAAGATCGCAAGATTGAAACTCAAAGGTCGCAAGATTCAAACTCAAAGATCGCAAGATTGAAACTCAAAGATCACAAGATTGAAACCAAAAGATCACAAGATTAAAACTCAAATATCGCAAAATTAAAACTCAAAGATCGCAAGATTGAAACTTAGAGATTGCAAGATTGAAACTCAAAGATCGCAAGATTAAAACTCACAGATCGCAAGATTGAATCTCAAAGATCGCAAGATTGAAACTCAAAGATTGCAAGATTGAAACTCAAAGATCGCAAGATTGAAACTTAAAAATGGCAAGATTGAAACTCAAAGATTGCAAGATTCAAACTCAAAGATAGCAAGATTTTAGCTCGAAGATCAAAAGATTAAAACTTAAAGATTGCAAGATTGAAATTCAAAGATCGCAAGATTGAAACCCAAAGATCTCAAGACAGAAACTCAAAGATCGCAAGATTGAAACTCAAAGATCGCAAGATTTAAACTAAAAAATAGCAAGATTGAAACTCAAAGATCTCAAGATTGAAACTAAAAAATCGCAAGATTGAAAATCAAAGATCGCAAGAATGAGACCCAAAGATCGCAAGATTGAAACTCAAAGATCGAAGGATTGAAACTTAAAGAATGCAGGATTGAAACTCAAAGATCGCATAATTGAAACTCAAAGATCGCATGATTGAAACTCAAAAATCGCAAGATTGAAACTCAAAGATCGCAAGATATAAAATCAAAGATTGCAAGATTGAAACTCAAAGATCGCAAGATTTAAACTCAAAGATAGCAAGATTGAAACTCAAAGAAAGCAAGTTTGAAACTCAAAGATCGCATGATTGAAACGCAAAAATCGCAAGATTGAAACTCAAAGATCGCAAGATTTAAACTTAAAGATAGCAAGATTGAAACTCAAAGAAAGCAAGTTTGAAATTCAAAGATCGCATGATTGAAACGCAAAAATTGCAAGATTGAAACTCAAAGATCACAAGATTGAAATTTAAAGATCGCAAGATTGAATCTCAAAGATCGAACGATTGAAACTCAAAGATCGCAAGATTGAAACTCAAAGATCGCAAGATTAAATCTCAAAGATCGCAAGATTGAAACTCAAAGATCACTAGATTTAAACAAAAAAATAGCAAGATTGAAACTTAAAGATTTTAAGATTGAAACTAAAAGATCGCAAGATTGAAAATCAAAGATCGCAAGAATGAGACCCAAAGATCCCAAGATTGAAACTCAAAGATCGAAGGATTGAAACTCAAAGAATGCAGGATTGAAACTCAAAGATCACAAGATTGAAACTCAAAGATGGCAAGATTGAAACCAAAAGATCACAAGATTAAAACTCAAATATCGCAAAATTAAAACTCAAAGATCGCAAGATTAAAACTTAGAGATTGCAAGATTGAAACTCAAAGATCGCAAGATTGAAACTCAAAGATCGCAAGATTAAAACTCAAAGATAGCAAGATTTAACCACTAAGATCGCCTTGCGCCTTAGTGTACTCAACTCAAAGATTTTAAGATTGAAATTAAAGATCGCAAGATTGAAAATCAAAGATCGCAAGAATGAGACCCAAAGATCCCAAGATTGAAACTCAAAGATCGAAGGATTGAAATTCAAAGAATGCAGGATTGAAACTCAAAGATCACAAGATTGAAACTCAAAGATCGCAAGATTGAAACCAAAAGATCACAAGATTAAAACTCAAAGATCGCAAAATTGAAACTCAAAGATGGCAAGATTGAAACTCAAAGATCACAAGATTGAAACTCAAAGATCGCCAGATTGAAACTCAAAGATCGCAAGATTGAAACTCAAAGATAGCAAGTTTGAAACTCAAAGATCGCATGATTGAAACTCAAAAATCGCAAGATTGAAACTCAAAGATCGCAAGATTGAAACTCAAAGATCGCAAGATTGAAACTCAAAGATCACAAGATTGAAACTCAAAGATCAAAAGATTAAAACTCAAAGATCGCAAGATTGTAACTCGAAGATCGCAAGATTGAAATTCAAAGATAGCAAGTTTGAAACTAAAAGATCGCAAGATTGAAACTCAAAGATCGCATGATTGAAACTCAAAGATCGCAAGATTTAAACTCATAGATGACAAGATTGAAATTCAAAGATCACAAGAATGAAACTCAAAGATGGCAAGATTTAAACTCAGTTCGCAAGATTCAAACTCAAAGATGGCAAGATTGAAACTCAAAGATCGCAAGATTGAAACTCAAGGATCGCAAGAATTAAACTCAAAGATCGCAAGATTGAAACTCAAAGATCGCAAGATTCAAACTCAAAGATCGCAAGATTTAAACTCAAAGATCGCAAGAATGAAACCCAAAGATGGCAAGAATGAAACTAAGAGATCGCAAGATTGAAACTCAAAGAATGCAAGATTGAAACTCAAAAATCGCAAGATTAAACCTCAAATATCGCAGGATTGAACTCAAAGATTTGAAGATTGAAACTTAAAGATTGCAAGATTGAAACTCAAAGATCGCAAGATTGAAACTCAAAAATCGAACGATTGAAACTCAAAGATCGCAAGATTGAAACTTAAAGATCGCAAGACTGAAACTCAAAGATCGCAAGATTGAAACTCAAAGATCGCAAGATTGAAACTCATAGATGGCAAGATTGAAACTCAAAGATCGCAAGATTAAAACTCTTAGATCGCAAGATTGAAATTCAAAGATCGCCAGATTGAAACTCAAAGATCACAAGATTGAAACTTAAAGATCGCAAGATTGAAATCCAAAGATTGCAAGATTTAAACTCATTGATGGCAAGGTTGAAACCCTAAGATTGCAAGATTGAAACTCAAAAATAGCAAGATTATAACTCAAAGATGGCAAGATTGAAAGTCAAAGATCGCAATTTTGAAACTCAAAGATGGCAAGATTGAAACTCAAAGATCGCAAGATTGAAATTTAAGATCGCAACATTGAAACTCAAAGATTGCAAGATTGAAACTCAAAGATAGCAAGATTGAAACTCAAAGATCGCAGGATTGAAACTCAAAGATTGCAAGAATTAAACTCAGAGATCGCAAGATTGAAACTCAAAGATCGCAAGATTGAAACTAAAAGATCGCAAGATTAAACCTCAAATATCGCAGGATTGAACTCAAAGATCTGAAGATTGAAACTTAAAGATTGCAAGATTGAAACTCAAAGATCGCAAGATTGAAACTCAAAAATCGAACGATTGATACTCAAAGATCGCAAGATTGAAACTTAAAGATCGCAAGACTGAAACTCAAAGATCGCAAGATTCAAACTCGAAGATCGCAAGATTTAAATTCAAAGATAGCAAGTTATAAACTCAAAGATCGCAAGATTGAAACTCATAGATGGCAAGATTGAAACTCAAAGATCGCAAGATTAAAACTCTTAGATCGCAAGATTGAAATTCAAAGATCGCCAGATTGAAACTCAAAGATCACAAGATTGAAACTTAAAGATCGCAAGATTGAAACCCAAAGATTGCAAGATTTAAACTCAGTTCGCAAGATTCAAACTCAAAGATGGCAAGATTGAAACTCAAAGATCGCAAGATTGAAACTCAAGGATCGCAAGAATTAAACTCAAAGATCGCAAGATTGAAACTCAAAGATCGCAAGATTCAAACTCAAAGATCGCAAGATTTAAACTCAAAGATCGCAAGAATGAAACCCAAAGATGGCAAGAATGAAACTAAAAGATCGCAAGATTGAAACTCAAAGAATGCAAGATTGAAACTCAAAGATCGCAAGATTAAACCTCAAATATCGCAGGATTGAACTCAAAGATCTGAAGATTGAAACTTAAAGATTGCAAGATTGAAATCCAAAGATCGCAAGATTGAAACTCAAAGATCGAACGATTGAAACTCAAAGATCGCAAGATTGAAACTTAAAGATCGCAAGACTGAAACTCAAAGATCACAAGATTGAAACTCAAAGATCGCAAGATTGAAACTCATAGATGGCAAGATTGAAACTCAAAGATCGCAAGATTAAAACTCTTAGATCGCAAGATTGAAATTTAAAGATCACAAGATTGAAACTCAAAGATCACAAGATTGAAACTTAAAGATCGCAAGATTGAAACCCAAAGATTGCAAGATTTAAACTCATTGATGGCAAGGTTAAAACTCTAAGATTGCAAGATTGAAACTCAAAAATAGCAAGATTATAACTCAAAGATGGCAAGATTGAAAGTCAAAGATCGCAATTTTGAAACTCAAAGATGGCAAGATTGAAACTCAATGATCGCAAGATTAAAATTTAAGATCGCAAGATTGAAACTCAAAGATTGCAAGATTGAAACTCAAAGATGGCAAGATTGAAACTCAAAGATCGCAGGATTGAAACTCAAAGATTGCAAGAATTAAACTCAGAGATCGCAAGATTGAAACTCAAAGATCGCAAGATTGAAACTAAAAGATCGCAAGATTAAACCTCAAATATCGCAGGATTGAACTCAAAGATCTGAAGATTGAAACTTAAAGATTGCAAGATTGAAACTCAAAGATCGCAAGATTGAAACTCAAAGATCGAACGATTGATACTCAAAGATCGCAAAATTGAAACTTAAAGATCGCAAGACTGAAACTCAAAGATCGCAAGATTGAAACTCAAAGATTGCAAGAATTAAACTCAGAGATCGCAAGATTGAAACTCAAAGATCGCAAGATTGAAACAATAAGATCGCAAGATTGAAACTCAAAGATCGCAAGAATGAAACCCAAAGATCGCAAGAATGAAACTAAAAGATCGCAAGATTGAAACTCAAAGATAGCAAGATTATATTTCAAAGATGGAAAAATTTAAAGTCAAAGATCGCAATTTTGAAACTTGAATATGGCAAGATTGAAACTCAAAGATCGCAAGTTTGAAACTTAAAGATCGTAAGATTGAAACACAAAGATCGCAAGATTAAAACCCAAAGATCGCAAGATTGAAACTCAAAGATGGCAAGATTGAAACTCAAAGATCGCAAGATTGAATCTCAAAGATCGCAAGAATTAAACTCAGAGATCGCAAGATTGAAACTCTAAGATCGTAAGATTGAAACTCAAAGATCGCAAGATTGAAACTTAAAGATCGCAAGATTGAAACTCAAAGATTGCAAGATTGAAACTCAAGGATGGCAAAATTGAAACACAAAGATAGCAAGATTACAACTCAAAGATCGCAAGATTAAAATTTAAAAATCACAAGATTAAAACTCAAAAATCGCAAGATTGAAACTCAAAGATCGCAAGATTCAAACTCGAAGATCGCAAGATTTAAATTCAAAGATAGCAAGTTATAAACTCAAAGATCGCAAGATTGAAACTCGAAGATCGCAAGATTGAAACTCAAAGATCGCAAGATTGAAACTCATAGATGGCAAGATTGAAACTCAAAGATCGCAAGATTAAAACTCTTAGATCGCAAGATTGAAATTCAAAGATCGCCAGATTGAAACTCAAAGATCACAAGATTGAAACTTAAAGATCGCAAGATTGAAACCCAAAGATTGCAAGATTTAAACTCATTGATGGCAAGGTTGAAACCCTAAGATTGCAAGATTGAAACTCAAAAATAGCAAGATTATAACTCAAAGATGGCAAGATTGAAAGTCAAAGATCGCAATTTTGAAACTCAAAGATGGAAAGATTGAAACTCAAAGATCGCAAGATTGAAATTTAAGATCGCAAGATTGAAACTCAAAGATTGCAAGATTGAAACTCAAAGATGGCAAGATTGAAACTCAAAGATCGCAGGATTGAAACTCAAAGATTGCAAGAATTAAACTCAGAGATCGCAAGATTGAAACTCAAAGATCACAAGATTGAAACTAAAAGATCGCAAGATTAAACCTCAAATATCGCAGGATTGAACTCAAAGATCTGAAGATTGAAACTTAAAGATTGCAAGATTGAAACTCAAAGATCGCAAGATTGAAACTCAAAGATCGAACGATTGATACTCAAAGATCGCAAGATTGAAACTTAAAGATCGCAAGACTGAAACTCAAAGATCGCAAGATTGAAACTCAAAGATCGCAAGATTGAAACTCATAGATGGCAAGATTGAAACTCAAAGATCGCAAGATTAAAACTCTTAGATCGCAAGAATGAAACTCAAAGATGGCAAGATTTAAACTCAGTTCGCAAGATTCAAACTCAAAGATGGCAAGATTGAAACTCAAAGATCGCAAGATTGAAACTCAAGGATCGCAAGAATTAAACTCAAAGATCGCAAGATTGAAACTCAAAGATCGCAAGATTCAAACTCAAAGATCGCAAGATTTAAACTCAAAGATCGCAAGAATGAAACCCAAAGATGGCAAGAATGAAACTAAAAGATCGCAAGATTGAAACTCAAAGAATGCAAGATTGAAACTCAAAGATTGCAAGAATTAAACTCAGAGATCGCAAGATTGAAACTCAAAGATCGCAAGATTGAAACAATAAGATCGCAAGATTGAAACTCAAAGATCGCAAGATTCAAACTCAAAGATCACAAGATTGAAACTCAAAGATCGCAAGAATGAAACCCAAAGATCGCAAGAATGAAACTAAAAGATCGCAAGATTGAAACTCAAAGATAGCAAGATTATATTTCAAAGATGGAAAAATTTAAAGTCAAAGATCGCAATTTTGAAACTTGAATATGGCAAGATTGAAACTCAAAGATCGCAAGTTTGAAACTTAAAGATCGTAAGATTGAAACACAAAGATCGCAAGATTAAAACCCAAAGATCGCAAGATTGAAACTCAAAGATGGCAAGATTGAAACTCAAAGATCGCAAGATTGAAACTCAAAGATCGCAAGAATTAAACTCAGAGATCGCAAGATTGAAACTCTAAGATCGTAAGATTGAAACTCAAAGATCGCAAGATTGAAACTTAAAGATCGCAAGATTGAAACTCAAAGATTGCAAGATTGAAACTCAAGGATGGCAAAATTGAAACACAAAGATAGCAAGATTACAACTCAAAGATTGCAAGATTAAAATTTAAAAATCACAAGATTAAAACTCAAAAATCGCAAGATTGAAACTCAAAGATCGCAAGATTCAAACTCGAAGATCGCAAGATTTAAATTCAAAGATAGCAAGTTATAAACTCAAAGATCGCAAGATTGAAACTCGAAGATCGCAAGATTGAAACTCAAAGATCGCAAGATTGAAACTCATAGATGGCAAGATTGAAACTCAAAGATCGCAAGATTAAAACTCTTAGATCGCAAGATTGAAATTCAAAGATCGCCAGATTGAAACTCAAAGATCACAAGATTGAAACTTAAAGATCGCAAGATTGAAACCCAAAGATTGCAAGATTTAAACTCATTGATGGCAAGGTTGAAACCCTAAGATTGCAAGATTGAAACTCAAAAATAGCAAGATTATAACTCAAAGATGGCAAGATTAAAACTCAAAGATCGCAAGATTGAAATTTAAGATCGCAAGATTGAAACTCAAAGATTGCAAGATTGAAACTCAAAGATGGCAAGATTGAAACTCAATGATCACAAGATTGAAACTAAAAGATCGCAAGATTAAACCTCGAATATCGCAGGATTGAACTCAAAGATCTGAAGGTTGAAACTTAAAGATTGCAAGATTGAAACTCAAAGATCGCAAGATTGAAACTCAAAGATCGAACGATTGATACTCAAAGATCGCAAGATTGAAACTTAAAGATCGCAAGACTGAAACTCAAAGATCGCAAGATTGAAACTCAAAGATCGCAAGATTGAAACTCATAGATGGCAAGATTGAAACTCAAAGATCGCAAGATTAAAACTCTTAGATCGCAAGAATGAAACTCAAAGATGGCAAGATTTAAACTCAGTTCGCAAGATTCAAACTCAAAAATGGCAAGATTGAAACTCAAAGATCGCAAGATTGAAACTCAAGGATCGCAAGAATTAAACTCAAAGATCACAAGATTGAAACTCAAAGATCGCAAGATTCAAACTCAAAGATCGCAAGATTTAAACTCAAAGATGGCAAGAATGAAACCCAAAGATGGCAAGAATGAAACTAAAAGATCGCAAGATTGAAACTCAATGATGGCAAGATTGAAACTCAAAGATCGCAAGATTGAAACTCAAAGATGGCAAGATTGAAACTCAAAGATCGCAGGATTGAAACTCAAAGATTGCAAGAATTAAACTCAGAGATCGCAAGATTGAAACTCAAAGATCGCAAGATTGAAACTAAAAGATCGCAAGATTAAACCTCAAATATCGCAGGATTGAACTCAAAGATCTGAAGATTGAAACTTAAAGATTGCAAGATTGAAACTCAAAGATCGCAAGATTGAAACTCAAAGATCGAACGATTGATACTCAAAGATCGCAAGATTAAAACTTAAAGATCGCAAGACTGAAACTCAAAGATCGCAAGATTGAAACTCAAAGATTGCAAGAATTAAACTCAGAGATCGCAAGATTGAAACTCAAAGATCGCAAGATTGAAACAATAAGATCGCAAGATTGAAACTCAAAGATCGCAAGATTCAAACTCAAAGATCGCAAGATTGAAACTCAAAGATCGCAAGAATGAAACCCAAAGATCGCAAGAATGAAACTAAAAGATCGCAAGATTAAAACTCAAAGATAGCAAGATTTAACCACTAAGATCGCCTTGCGCCTTAGTGTACTCAACTCAAAGATTGCAAGATTGAAACTAAAAGATCGCAAGATTGAAAATCAAAGATCGCAAGAATGAGACCCAAAGATCGCAAGATTGAAACTCAAAGATCGAAGATTGAAATTCAAAGAATGCAGGATTGAAACTCAAAGATCACAAGATTGAAACTCAAAGATGGCAAGATTGAAACTTAAAGATCGCAAGATTGAAACTCAAAGATCGCAAGATTGAAACTCAAAGATCGCAAGATTGAAACTCAAAGATCGCCAGATTGAAACTCAAAGATCGCAAGATTGAAACTCAAAGATAGCAAGTTTGAAACTCAAAGATCGCATGATTGAAACTCAAAATCGCAAGATTGAAACTCAAAGATCGCAAGATTGAAACTCAAAGATCGCAAGATTGAAACTCAAAGATCACAAGATTGAAACTCAAAGATCGCAAGATTAAAACTCAAAGATCGCAAGATTGTAACTCGAAGATCGCAAGATTGAAATTCAAAGATAGCAAGTTTGAAACTAAAAGATCGCAAGATTGAAACTCAAAGATCGCATGATTGAAACTCAAAGATCGCAAGATTTAAACTCATAGATGACAAGATTGAAATTCAAAGATCACAAGAATGAAACTCAAAGATGGCAAGATTTAAACTCAGTTCGCAAGATTCAAACTCAAAGATGGCAAGATTGAAACTCAAAGATCGCAAGATTGAAACTCAAGGATCGCAAGAATTAAACTCAAAGATCGCAAGATTGAAACTCAAAGATCGCAAGATTCAAACTCAAAGATCGCAAGATTTAAACTCAAAGATCGCAAGAATGAAACCCAAAGATGGCAAGAATGAAACTAAAAGATCGCAAGATTGAAACTCAAAGAATGCAAGACTGAAACTCAAAAATCGCAAGATTAAACCTCAAATATCGCAGGATTGAACTCAAAGATTTGAAGATTGAAACTTAAAGATTGCAAGATTGAAACTCAAAGATCGCAAGATTGAAACTCAAAGATCGAACGATTGAAACTCAAAGATCGCAAGATTGAAACTTAAAGATCGCAAGACTGAAACTCTAAGATCACAAGATTGAAACTTAAAGATCGCAAGATTGAAATCCAAAGATTGCAAGATTTAAACTCATTGATGGCAAGGTTGAAACCCTAAGATTGCAAGATTGAAACTCACAAATAGCAAGATTATAACTCAAAGATGGCAAGATTGAAAGTCAAAGATCGCAATTTTGAAACTCAAAGATGGCAAGATTGAAACTCAAAGATCGCAAGATTGAAATTTAAGATCGCAACATTGAAACTCAAAGATTGCAAGATTGAAACTCAAAGATGGCAAGATTGAAACTCAAAGATCGCAGGATTGAAACTCAAAGATTGCAAGATTGAAACTCAAAGATGGCAAGATTGAAACTCAAAGATCACAAGATTGAAACTAAAAGATCGCAAGATTAAACCTCGAATATCGCAGGATTGAACTCAAAGATCTGAAGGTTGAAACTTAAAGATTGCAAGATTGAAACTCAAAGATCGCAAGATTGAAACTCAAAGATCGAACGATTGATACTCAAAGATCGCAAGATTGAAACTTAAAGATCGCAAGACTGAAACTCAAAGATCGCAAGATTGAAACTCAAAGATCGCAAGATTGAAACTCATAGATGGCAAGATTGAAACTCAAAGATCGCAAGATTAAAACTCTTAGATCGCAAGAATGAAACTCAAAGATGGCAAGATTTAAACTCAGTTCGCAAGATTCAAACTCAAAAATGGCAAGATTGAAACTCAAAGATCGCAAGATTGAAACTCAAGGATCGCAAGAATTAAACTCAAAGATCACAAGATTGAAACTCAAAGATCGCAAGATTCAAACTCAAAGATCGCAAGATTTAAACTCAAAGATGGCAAGAATGAAACCCAAAGATGGCAAGAATGAAACTAAAAGATCGCAAGATTGAAACTCAAAGAATGCAAGATTGAAACTCAAAGATCGCAAGATTGAAACTCAAAGATGGCAAGATTGAAACTCAAAGATCGCAGGATTGAAACTCAAAGATTGCAAGAATTAAACTCAGAGATCGCAAGATTGAAACTCAAAGATCGCAAGATTGAAACTAAAAGATCACAAGATTAAACCTCAAATATCGCAGGATTGAACTCAAAGATCTGAAGATTGAAACTTAAAGATTGCAAGATTGAAACTCAAAGATCGCAAGATTGAAACTCAAAGATCGAACGATTGATACTCAAAGATCGCAAGATTAAAACTTAAAGATCGCAAGACTGAAACTCAAAGATCGCAAGATTGAAACTCAAAGATTGCAAGAATTAAACTCAGAGATCGCAAGATTGAAACTCAAAGATCGCAAGATTGAAACAATAAGATCGCAAGATTGAAACTCAAAGATCGCAAGATTCAAACTCAAAGATCGCAAGATTGAAACTCAAAGATCGCAAGAATGAAACCCAAAGATCGCAAGAATGAAACTAAAAGATCGCAAGATTAAAACTCAAAGATAGCAAGATTTAACCACTAAGATCGCCTTGCGCCTTAGTGTACTCAACTCAAAGATTTTAAGATTGAAACTAAAAGATCGCAAGATTGAAAATCAAAGATCGCAAGAATGAGACCCAAAGATCCCAAGATTGAAACTCAAAGATCGAAGGATTGAAATTCAAAGAATGCAGGATTGAAACTCAAAGATCACAAGATTGAAACTCAAAGATGGCAAGATTGAAACTTAAAGATCACAAGATTGAAACTCAAAGATCGCAAGATTGAAACTCAAAGATCGCAAGATTGAAACTCAAAGATCGCCAGATTGAAACTCAAAGATCGCAAGATTGAAACTCAAAGATAGCAAGTTTGAAACTCAAAGATCGCATGATTGAAACTCAAAGATCGCAAGATTGAAACTCAAAGATCGCAAGATTGAAACTCAAAGATCGCAAGATTGAAACTCAAAGATCACAAGATTGAAACTCAAAGATCGCAAGATTAAACTCAAAGATCGCAAGATTGTAACTCGAAGATCGCAAGATTGAAATTCAAAGATAGCAAGTTTGAAACTAAAAGATCGCAAGATTGAAACTCAAAGATCGCATGATTGAAACTCAAAGATCGCAAGATTTAAACTCATAGATGACAAGATTGAAATTCAAAGATCACAAGAATGAAACTCAAAGATGGCAAGATTTAAACTCAGTTCGCAAGATTCAAACTCAAAGATGGCAAGATTGAAACTCAAAGATCGCAAGATTGAAACTCAAAGATCGCAAGAATTAAACTCAAAGATCGCATGATTGAAACTCAAAGATCGCAAGATTCAAACTCAAAGATCGCAAGATTTAAACTCAAAGATCGCAAGAATGAAACCCAAAGATGGCAAGAATGAAACTAAAAGATCGCAAGATTGAAACTCAAAGAATGCAAGACTGAAACTCAAAGATCGCAAGATTAAACCTCAAATATCGCAGGATTGAGCTCAAAGATTTGAAGATTGAAACTTAAAGATTGCAAGATTGAAACTCAAAGATCGCAAGATTGAAACTCAAAGATCGAACGATTGAAACTCAAAGATCGCAAGATTGAAACTTAAAGATCGCAAGACTGAAACTCAAAGATCGCAAGATTGAAACTCAAAGATCGCAAGATTGAAACTCATAGATGGCAAGATTGAAACTCAAAGATCGCAAGATTAAAACTCTTAGATCGCAAGATTGAAATTCAAAGATCGCCAGATTGAAACTCTAAGATCACAAGATTGAAACTTAAAGATCGCAAGATTGAAATCCAAAGATTGCAAGATTTAAACTCATTGATGGCAAGGTTGAAACCCTAAGATTGCAAGATTGAAACTCACAAATAGCAAGATTATAACTCAAAGATGGCAAGATTGAAAGTCAAAGATCGCAATTTTGAAACTCAAAGATGGCAAGATTGAAACTCAAAGATCGCAAGATTGAAATTTAAGATCGCAACATTGAAACTCAAAGATGGCAAGATTGAAACTCAAAGATCGCAGGATTGAAACTCAAAGATTGCAAGAATTAAACTCAGAGATCGCAAGATTGAAACTCAAAGATCGCAAGATTGAAACTAAAAGATCGCAAGATTAAACCTCAAATATCGCAGGATTGAACTCAAAGATCTGAAGATTGAAACTTAAAGATTGCAAGATTGAAACTCAAAGATCGCAAGATTGAAACTCAAAAATCGAACGATTGATACTCAAAGATCGCAAGATTGAAACTTAAAGATCGCAAGACTGAAACTCAAAGATCGCAAGATTGAAACTCAAAGATCGCAAGATTGAAAGTCATAGATGGCAAGATTGAAACTCAAAGATCGCAAGATTAAAACTCTTAGATCGCAAGATTGAAATTCAAAGATCGCCAGATTGAAACTCAAAGATCACAAGATTGAAACTTAAAGATCGCAAGATTGAAACCCAAAGATTGCAAGATTTAAACTCATTGATGGCAAGGTTGAAACTCAAAGATTGCAAGATTGAAACTCAAAAATAGCAAGATTATAACTCAAAGATGAAAAGATTGAAAGTCAAAGATCGCAATTTTGAAACTCAAAGATGGCAAGATTGAAACTCAAAGATCGCAAGATTGAAATTTAAGATCGCAAGATTGAAACTGAAAGATTGCAAGATTGAAACTCAAAGATCGCAGGATTGAAACTCAAAGATTGCAAGAATTAAACTCAGAGATCGCAAGATTGAAACTCAAAGATCGCAAGATTGAAACTAAAAGATCGCAAGATTGAAACTCAAAGATCGCAAGATTCAAACTCAAAGATCGCAAGATTGAAACTCAAAGATCGCAAGATTGAAACTCAAAGATCGCAAGATTGAAACTCAAAGATCGCAAGATTGAAACTCAAAGATCGCAAGATTAAAACTTAAAGATCGCAAGATTGAAACTCAAAATTGCAAGATTGAAACTCAAAGATGGCAAGATTGAAACTCAAAGATCGCAAGTTTGAAACTCAAAGATGGCAAGATTAAACTCAAAGATCGCAAGATTGAAACTAAAGATCGCAAGATTGAAACTCAAAGATCGCAAGATTGAAACTCAAAGATCGCAAGATTGAAACTCAAAGATCGCAAGATTGAAACTCAAAGATCGCAAGATTGAAACTCAAAGATCGCAAGATTGAAACTCAAAGATCGCAAGATTGAAACTCAAAGATCGCAAGATTGAAACTCAAGATCGCAAGATTGAAACTCAAAGATCGCAGATTGAAACTCAAAGATTGGCAAGATTGAAACTCAAGATGAATCGCAAAATCAAGATTGAACTCAAAGATCGAACGATTGATACTCAAAGATCGCAAGATTGAAAAGATCGCAAGACTGAAAACTCAAAGATCGCAAGATTGAAACTCAAAGATTGCAAGAATTAAACTCAGAGATCGCAAGATTGAAACTCAAAGATCGCAAGATTGAAACTAAAAGATCGCAAGATTGAAACTCAAAGATCGCAAGATTCAAACTCAAAGATCGCAAGATTGAAACTCAAAGATCGCAAGAATGAAACCCAAAGATCGCAAGAATGAAACTAAAAGATCGCAAGATTGAAACTTACAGATAGCAAGATTATAACTCAAAGATGGAAAAATTTAAAGTCAAAGATCGCAATTTTGAAACTTGAATATGGGAAGATTGAAACTCAAAGATCGCAAGTTTGAAACTTAAAGATCGTAAGATTGAAACACAAAGATCGCAAGATTAAAACCCAAAGATCGCAAGATTGAAATTAAAAGATGGCAAGATTGAAACTCAAAGATCGCAAGATTGAAACTCAAAGATCGCAAGAATTAAACTCAGAGATCGCAAGATTGAAACTCTAAGATCGCAAGATTGAAACTCAAAGATCGCAAGATTGAAACTCAAAGATCGCAAGATTGAAACTCAAAGATAGCAAGATTAAACTCAAGGATGGCAAAATTGAAACACAAAGATAGCAAGATTACAACTCAAAGATCGCAAGATTGAAATTTAAAGATCGCAAGATTAAACTCAAAAATCGCAAGATTGAAACTCAAAGATCGCAAGATTCAAACTCGAAAGATCGCAAGATTTAAACTCAAAGATCGCAAGATTTAAACTCAAAGATCGCAAGATTGAAACTCGAAGATCGCAAGATTGAAACTCAAAGATCGCAAGATTGAAACTCAAAGATCGCAAGATTTAAACTCAAAGATCGCAAGAATGAAACCCAAAGATGGCAAGAATGAAACTAAAAGATCGCAAGATTGAAACTCAAAGAATGCAAGATTGAAACTCAAAGATCGCAAGATTAAACCTCAAGTATCGCAGGATTGAACTCAAAGATCTGAAGATTGAAACTTAAAGATTGCAAGATTGAAACTCAAAGATCGCAAGATTGAAACTCAAAGATCGAACGATTGAAACTCAAAGATCGCAAGATTGAAACTTAAAGATCGCAAGACTGAAACTCAAAGATCGCAAGATTGAAACTCAAAGATCGCAAGATTGAAACTCATAGATGGCAAGATTGAAACTCAAAGATCGCAAGATTAAAACTCTTAGATCGCAAGATTGAAATTTAAAGATCGCCAGATTGAAACTCAAAGATCACAAGATTGAAACTTAAAGATCGCAAGATTGAAACCCAAAGATTGCAAGATTTAAACTCATTGATGGCAAGGTTAAAACTCTAAGATTGCAAGATTGAAACTCAAAAATAGCAAGATTATAACTCAAAGATGGCAAGATTGAAAGTCAAAGATCACAATTTTGAAACTCAAAGATGGCAAGATTGAAACTCAAAGATCGCAAGATTGAAATTTAAGATCGCAAGATTGAAACTCAAAGATTGCAAGATTGAAACTCAAAGATGGCAAGATTGAAACTCAAAGATCGCAGGATTGAAACTCAAAGATTGCAAGAATTAAACTCAGAGATCGCAAGATTGAAACTCAAAGATCGCAAGATTGAAACTAAAAGATCGCAAGATTAAACCTCAAATATCGCAGGATTGAACTCAAAGATCTGAAGATTGAAACTTAAAGATTGCAAGATTGAAACTCAAAGATCGCAAGATTGAAACTCAAAGATCGAACGATTGATACTCAAAGATCGCAAGATTGAAACTTAAAGATCGCAAGACTGAAACTCAAAGATCGCAAGATTGAAACTCAAAGATCGCAAGATTGAAACTCATAGATGGCAAGATTGAATCTCAAAGATCGCAAGATTAAAACTCTTAGATCGCAAGATTGAAATTCAAAGATCGCCAGATTGAAACTCAAAGATCACGAGATTGAAACTTAAAGATTGCAAGATTGAAACCCAAAGATTGCAAGATTTAAACTCATTTATGGCAAGGTTGAAACTCAAAGATTGCAAGATTGAAACTCAAAAATAGCAAGATTATAACTCAAAGATGGCAAGATTGAAAGTCAAAGATCGCAATTTTGAAACTCAAAGATGGCAAGATTGAAACTCAAAGATCGCAAGATTGAAATTTAAGATCGCAAGATTGAAACTCAAAGATTGCAAGATTGAAACTCAAAGATGGCAAGATTGAAACTCAAAGATCGCAGGATTGAAACTCAAAGATTGCAAGAATTAAACTCAGAGATCGCAAGATTGAAACTCAAAGATCGCAAGATTGAAACTCAAAGATCGCAAGATTGAAACTCAATGATGGCAAGATTGAAATTAAAATATCTCAAGATTAAAATTATAGATCGCAAGATTGAAACTCAAAGATCGCAAGAATGAAACCCAAAGATCGCAAGAATTAAACTAAAAGATCGCAAGATTGAAACTCAAAGATAGCAAGATTATAACTCAAAGATGGCAAAATTTAAAGTCAAAGATCGCAATTTTGAAACTTGAATATGGCAAGATTGAAACTCAAAGATCGCAAATTTGAAACTTAAAGATCGTAAGATTGAAACACAAAGATCGCAAGTTTAAAACCCAAAGATCGCAAGATTGAAACTCAAAGATCGCAAGATTGAAACTTAAAGATCGCAAGATTGAAACTCAAAGATTGCAAGATTGAAACTCAAGGATGGCAAAATTGAAACACAAAGATAGCAAGATTACAACTCAAAGATCGCAAGATTAAAATTTAAAGATCACAAGATATAAAACTCAAAAATCGCAAGATTGAAACTCAAAGATCGCAAGATTCAAACTCGAAGATCGCAAGATTTAAATTCAAAGATAGCAAGTTATAAACTCAAAGATCGCAAGATTGAAACTCGAAGATCGCAAGATTGAAACTCAAAGATCGCATGATTGAAACTCAAAGATCGCAAGATTAAAACTCAAAGATGGCAAGATTGAAACTCAAAGAGAGCAAGATTATAACTCAAAGATGGCAAAATTTAAGTCAAAGATCGCAATTTTGAAAACTCAAATATGGCAATAATGAAACTCAAGATCGCAAGTTTAAAACTTAAAGATCGTAAGATTGAAACTCAAAGATCGCAAGATTAAAACTCAAAGATCGCAAGATTGAAACTCAAAGATTGCAAGATTGGAACTCAAAGATCGCAAGATTGAAACTCAAAGATCGAACGATTGAAACTCAAAGATCGCAAGATTGAAACCTAAAGATCGCAAGACTGAAACTCAAAGATCGCAAGATTATAACTCAAAGATCGCAAGATTGAAAATCATAGATGGCAAGATTGAAACTCAAAGATTGCAAGATTAAAACTCTTAGATCGCAAGATGGAAATTTAAAGATCGCCAGATTGAAACTCAAAGATCACAAGATTGAAACTTAAAGATCGCAAGATTGAAACCCAAAGATTGCAAGATTTAAACTCATTGATGGCAAGGTTAAAACTCTAAGATTGCAAGATTGAAACTCAAAAATAGCAAGATTATAACTCAAAGATGGCAAGATTAAAAGTCAAAGATCACAATTTTGAAACTCAAAGATGGCAAGATTGAAACTCAAAGATCGCAAGATTGAAATTTAAGATCGCAAGATTGAAACTCAAAGATTGCAAGATTGAAACTCAAAGATGGCAAGATTGAAACTCAAAGATCCAAGATTGAACTCAAAGTTTCAAGAATTAATTCAGGAGATGCAGATTGAAACTCAAAGATCTAAAGTCGCAGATATCTCAAATCGCAAGTTAAATCAAAATTGAAGATTGAACTTAAAATGCAAGATGAAAAAAACTCAAGTCGCAAGATGAAATTTAGATCGAGATGAAATCAAGATTGCAAGATTGAAACTAAAGATGGCAGATTAAACTCAAAGATCGCAGATTGAACCAAAGATTGCAAGAATTAAACTCGAGATCGCAGATTAACTCAAGATCGCAAATTGAACAAGATCGCAAGTTGACTCAAAGTCGAAGATTCAAACTCAAAGATGCAAGATGAAACTCAAAGATCGCAAGATGAAACCAAAGATGCAGAATGAAACTAAGATCGCAAGATTGAAATAAGATAGCAAGTTATACCAAGATGGAAAATTTAAAGTAAAGATCGAATTTGAAACTTGATATGAAGATTGACTCAAGATGCAAGTTTGAAACTTAAAGATCGTAAGATTGAAACACAAAGATCGCAAGATTAAAACCCCAAAGATCGCAAGATTGAAACTTAAAAGATGAGCAAGATTGAAACTCAAAGATCGCAAGATTGAAACTCAAAGATCGCAAGAATTAAAACTCAGAGATCGCAAGATTGAAAACTCTAAGATCGTAAGATTGAAACTCAAAGATCGCAAGATTGAAACTTAAAGATCGCAAGATTGAAACTCAAAGATTGCTAAGATTAAAACTCAAGGATGGCAAAATTGAAACACAAAGATAGCAAGATTACAACTCAAAGATCGCAAGATTAAAATTTAAAAATCACAAGATTAAAACTCAAAAATCGCAAGATTGAAACTCAAAGATCGCAAGATTCAAACTCGAAGATCGCAAAGATTTAAATTCAAAGATAGCAAGTTATAAACTCAAAGATCGCAAGATTGAAACTCGAAGATCGCAAGATTGAAACTCAAAGATCGCTATGATTGAAACTCAAAGATCGCAAGATTTAAACTCAAGATCGCAAGAATGAAACCCCAAAGATGGCAAGAATGAAACTAAAAGATCGCAAGATTATCAAGATGCAATTGAAACTCAATGCAAATTAACTCAAGACCAGTTAACTTAAAGATAAGATTGAAACTAAAGATGCAAGATTAAAACTCAAAGATCGAAGATTGAACTCAAGATGGAAGATTGAAACTCAAAGATCGCAGATGAAACTAAAGATCGCAAGAATTAAACTCAAGTCGCAAGATGAAACTAAAGATCGCAGTTGAAACTCAGATGCAGATTAACTCAAAATGCAAGATAACCTAGATCGCAAGATGATTAAAGATCGCAGATGAAACTCAAAGATCAAGATTGAAACTAAAGATCGCAAGTTAAACCAATTGCAGATAACCAGATGCAAGATTAACTTAAGATGCAGTGAAATCAAAATGCAAAATACAAGATGAAGATTGATAAAGATCCAATTTGAAACTCAAGATGCAAGATTGAACTCAAACATGATCGCCAAGATTGAATCAAGTGCAGATTAAACTAAAGATGCAAGATTATAAATCAAAGATCGCAGATTAAACTAGTGCAGATTAAACTCAGAATCGAAAGTTTAAACTAAAGAATTCAAAGTTAAACTAGATTGCAAGATTGAACTCAAAGTGAGATTAACTCAAAGATCGAAGGACAGTGGATGACCAGATGCAAGTAACAAAGATCGAAGATTGAAACTCAAAGATGCAAGATTGAATAAAGATCGCAAGATTGAAACTAGATGCAAGATTAAATCAGGATGCAATTAACCAGATGAAGATTAAATCAAAGATCGCAAGATAAAACAAAATCAAAATGAAACTAGATGGAATGAAACAAAGATGCAAGTTAAACTCAAAGATCGCAAGATTAATAATCAAGATTAAATAAAATCGCAAGATGAACTCAAGATCGCAAGATTAAACTCAGATGAAGATAAATCAAAGACAAGATCTGAAAACAGATCGAATAACTAAATGCAATTGAACTAAAGATGCAAGTTAAACTAAAGATGAATTAAACAAAGAGCATTTACTCAAATCAAATAAATCAAAGATGCAATTGAAATAAAATGAAATTGAAACCAAAGATCGCAAGTAACTAATTGAAGATTGATAAGATGCAAGATTAACTCAAGATCGCAAGATTAACTCAAGATGCAAGATAACAAGATCGCAAGATGAACTAAAGATCGAAGATTAACTAAAGATGCAGATTGAAACTAAAGATCGCAAGATAACTCAAATGCAGATTACTCAGATGCAAATTGAAACAAAGATGAGATAAACTAAGAGCAAATTAAATAAAATCAAGATTAAACTCAAAATGCAAGATAAACTAAAGATCGCAAGATTACTCAAGATCGCAGTTAATAAAGTGCAAGTAACTCAAAGATCGCAAGATTGAAACAAGATCGAGATTGAAACTAAAGATGCAAGATTAAACTAAAATAGATTAACTCAAGATGCAATAAAAAAAGATGGCAATGACTAAATGCAGATTAATCAAAGATGCAGATTAACTCAAAGATCGCAAGATTAACTCAGTCGCAATGATAGATCGAAGATAAATAGATGCAGATGAAACTCAAAGATGCAAGATTGAAACAAGATAGATTAATCAAAGATGCAAATAAACTAAATGCAAGATAACTCAAGAGCAGATTGAACTAAGATGCAAGATAAATCAAGATGAAGATTAAACTCAAAATCGCAAGATAAATCAAGATCAGATGAAAAAGATCCAAGATTGAACTAAATGCAAATGAACTAAGATGCAAGTAATAAGATGCAAATTAGATCATTAATGAGCAAGTAACTCAGATGCAAGATTAAATAAAGATGAAATTACCAAAGAGCAAGTAACAAAATGCAATTGAACCAAATGCAGATTGAAATAGATCAAGATTGAAATTAGTCGCAGATTAAATCAAGATGCAAGATTAACTCAAAGATGAAGATAAACTCAGACCAGATTAATAAAATGCAGATTAACTCAGTAGATAACAAATGCATTGAAACAAAGTAAGATTACCAAACTCAAAGATCACGAGATTGAAACTTAAAGGATTGCAAGATTGAAACCCAATGATTGCAGATTTTAAACTCATTGATGGCAAGGATGAAACTCAAAGGATTGCAGAGTTGAAACTCAAAAATAGCAAGATTATAACTCAAAGATGGCAAGATTGAAAGTCAAAGATCGCAATTTTGAAACTCAAAGATGGCAAGATTGAAACTCAAAGATCGCAAGATTGAAATTTAAGATCGCAAGATTGAAACTCAAAGATTGCAAGATTGAAACTCAAAGATGGCAAGATTGAAACTCAAAGATCGCAGGATTGAAACTCAAAGATTGCAAGAATCAAACTCAGAGATCGCAAGATTGAAACTCAAAGATCGCAAGATTGAAACTAAAAGATCGCAAGATTGAAACTCAAAGATCGCATGATTGAAATTAAAATATCTCAAGATTAAAACTCAAAGATCGCAAGATTGAAACTCAAAGATCGCAAGAATGAAACCCAAAGATCGCAAGAATGAAACTAAAAGATCGCAAGATTGAAACTCAAAGATAGCAAGATTATAACTCAAAGATGGCAAAATTTAAAGTCAAAGATCGCAATTTTGAAACTTGAATATGGCAAGATTGAAACTCAAAGATCGCAAATTTGAAACTTAAAGATCGTAAGATTGAAACACAAAGATCGCAAGTTTAAAACCCAAAGATCGCAAGATTGAAACTCAAAGATGGCAAGATTGAAACTCAAAGATCGCAAGATTGAAACTTAAAGATCGCAAGAATTAAACTCAGAGATCGCAAGATTGAAACTCTAAGATCGTAAGATTGAAACTCAAAGATCGCAAGATTGAAACTTAAAGATCGCAAGATTGAAACTCAAAGATTGCAAGATTGAAACTCAAGGATGGCAAAATTGAAACACAAAGATAGCAAGATTACAACTCAAAGATCGCAAGATAAAAATTTAAAAATCACAAGATTAAAACTCAAAAATCGCAAGATTGAAACTCAAAGATCGCAAGATTCAAACTCGAAGATCGCAAGATTTAAATTCAAAGATAGCAAGTTATAAACTCAAAGATCGCAAGATTGAAACTCGAAGATCGCAAGATTGAAACTCAAAGATCGCATGATTGAAACTCAAAGATCGCAAGATTAAAACTCAAAGATGGCAAGATTGAAACTCAAAGAGAGCAAGATTATAACTCAAAGATGGCAAAATTTAAAGTCAAAGATCGCAATTTTGAAACTCAAATATGGCAATAATGAAACTCAAAGATCGCAAGTTTAAAACTTAAAGATCGTAAGATTGAAACTCAAAGATCGCAAGATTAAAACTCAAAGATCGCAAGATTGAAACTCAAAGATTGCAAGATTGAAACTCAAAGATCGCAAGATTGAAACTCAAAGATCGCAAGAATTAAACTCAAAGATCGCAAGATTGAAACTAAAAGATCGCAAGATTGAAACTCAAAGATCGCAAGATTCAAACTCAAAGATCGCAAGAATGAAACCCAAAGATTGCAAGAATGAAACTAAAAGATCGCAAGATTGAAACTCAAAGAATGCAAGATTAAAACTCAAAGATCGCAAGATTAAACCTCAAATATCGCAGGATTGAACTCAAAGATCGCAAGATTGAAACTTAAAGATTGCAAGATTGAAACTCAAAGATCGCAAGATTGAAACTCAAAGATCGAACGATTGAAACTTAGAGATTGCAAGATTGAAACTCAAAGATCGCAAGATTGAAACTCAAAGATCGCAAGAATGAAACTCAAAGATGGCAAGATTGAAACTCAAAGATCGCAAGATTGAAACTCAAAGATCGCAAGAATTAAACTCAAAGATCGCAAGATTGAAACTCAAAGATCGCAAGATTGAAACTCAAAGATCGCAAGATTCAAACTCAAAGATCGCAAGATTGAAACTCAAAGATCACAAGATTGAAACCAAAAGATCACAAGATTAAAACTCAAATATCGCAAAATAAAACTCAAAGATTGCAAGATTGAAACTTAGAGATTGCAAGATTGAAACTCAAAGATTGCAAGATTAAAACTCACAGATCGCAAGATTGAATCTCAAAGATCGCAAGATTGAAACTCAAAGATTGCAAGATTGAAACTTAAAGATCGCAAGATTGAAACTAAAAAATGGCAAGATTGAAACTCAAAGATCGCAAGATTGAAATTTAAGATCGCAAGATTGAAACTCAAAGATTGCAAGATTGAAACTCAAAGATGGCAAGATTGAAACTCAAAGATCGCAGGATTGAAACTCAAAGATTGCAAGAATTAAACTCAGAGATCGCAAGATTAAAACTCAAAGATCGCAAGATTGAAACTAAAAGATCGCAAGATTGAAACTCAAAGATCGCAAGATTCAAACTCAAAGATCGCAAGATTGAAACTCAAAGATCGCAAGAATGAAACCCAAAGATCGCAAGAATGAAACTAAAAGATCGCAAGATTGAAACTAAAAGATAGCAAGATTATAACTCAAAGATGGCAAAATTTAAAGTAAAAGATCGCAATTTTGAAACTTGAATATGGCAAGATTGAAACTCAAAGATCGCAAGTTTGAAACTTAAAGATCGTAAGATTGAAACACAAAGATCGCAAGTTTAAAACCCAAAGATCGCAAGATTGAAACTCAAAGATGGCAAGATTGAAACTCAAAGATCGCAAGATTGAAACTTAAAGATCGCAAGAATTAAACTCAGAGATCGCAAGATTAAAACTCTAAGATCGTAAGATTGAAACTCAAAGATCGCAAGATTGAAAGTTAAAGATCGCAAGATTGAAACTCAAAGATTGCAAGATTGAAACTCAAGGATGGCAAAATTGAAACACAAAGATAGCAAGATTACAACTCAAAGATCGCAAGATTAAAATTTAAAAATCACAAGATTAAAAGTCAAAAATCGCAAGATTGAAACTCAAAGATCGCAAGATTCAAACTCGAAGATCGTAAGATTTAAATTCAAAGATAGCAAGTTATAAACTCAAAGATCGCAAGATTGAAACTCGAAGATCGCAAGATTGAAACTCAAAGATCGCATGATTGAAACTCAAAGATCGCAAGATTTAAACTCAAAGATGGCAAGATTGAAACTCAAAGAGAGCAAGATTATAACTCAAAGATAGCAAAATTTAAAGTCAAAGATCGCAATTTTGAAACTCAAATATGGCAATATTGAAACTCAAAGATCGCAAGTTTAAAACTTAAAGATCGTAAGATTGAAACTTAAAGATCGCAAGATTAAAACTCAAAGATCGCAAGATTGAAACTCAAAGATGGCAAGATTGAAACTCAAAGATCGCAAGATTGAAACTCAAAGATCGCAAGAATTAAACTCAAAGATCGCAAGATTGAAACTAAAAGATCGCAAGATTGAAACTCAAAGATCGCAAGATTCAAACTCAAAGATCGCAAGAATGAAACCCAAAGATCGCAAGAATGAAACTAAAAGATCGCAAGATTGAAACTCAAAGAATGCAAGATTGAAACTCAAAGATCGCAAGATTAAACCTCAAATATCGCAGGATTGAACTCAAAGATCGCAAGATTGAAACTTAAAGATTGCAAGATTGAAACTCAAAGATCGCAAGATTGAAACTCAAAGATCGAACGATTGAAACTTAGAGATTGCAAGATTGAAACTCAAAGATCGCAAGATTGAAACTCAAAGATCGCAAGATTGAAACTCAAAGATGGCAAGATTGAGACTCAAAGATCGCAAGATTGAAAATCAAAGATCGCAAGAATTAAACTCAAAGATCGCAAGATTTAAACTCAAAGATCGCAAGATTGAAACTTAAAGATTGCAAGATTGAAACTTAGAGATTGCAAGATTGAAACTCAAAGATTGCAAGATTAAAACTCAAAGATCGCAAGTTTGAAACTTAAAGATCGTAAGATTGAAACACAAAGATCGCAAGTTTAAAACCCAAAGATCGCAAGATTGAAACTCAAAGATGGCAAGATTGAAACTCAAAGATCGCAAGATTGAAACTTAAAGATCGCAAGAATTAAACTCAGAGATCGCAAGATTAAAACTCTAAGATCGTAAGATTGAAACTCAAAGATCGCAAGATTGAAAGTTAAAGATCGCAAGATTGAAACTCAAAGATTGCAAGATTGAAACTCAAGGATGGCAAAATTGAAACACAAAGATAGCAAGATTACAACTCAAAGATCGCAAGATTAAAATTTAAAAATCACAAGATTAAAAGTCAAAAATCGCAAGATTGAAACTCAAAGATCGCAAGATTCAAACTCGAAGATCGTAAGATTTAAATTCAAAGATAGCAAGTTATAAACTCAAAGATCGCAAGATTGAAACTCGAAGATCGCAAGATTGAAACTCAAAGATCGCATGATTGAAACTCAAAGATCGCAAGATTTAAACTCAAAGATGGCAAGATTGAAACTCAAAGAGAGCTAGATTATAACTCAAAGATAGCAAAATTTAAAGTCAAAGATCGCAATTTTGAAACTCAAATATGGCAATATTGAAACTCAAAGATCGCAAGTTTAAAACTTAAAGATCGTAAGATTGAAACTCAAAGATCGCAAGATTAAAACTCAAAGATCGCAAGATTGAAACTCAAAGATGGCAAGATTGAAACTCAAAGATCGCAAGATTGAAACTCAAAGATCGCAAGAATTAAACTCAAAGATCGCAAGATTGAAACTAAAAGATCGCAAGATTGAAACTCAAAGATCGCAAGATTCAAACTCAAAGATCGCAAGAATGAAACCCAAAGATCGCAAGAATGATACTAAAAGATCGCAAGATTGAAACTCAAAGAATGCAAGATTGAAACTCAAAGATCGCAAGATTAAACCTCAAATATCGCAGGATTGAACTCAAAGATCGCAAGATTGAAACTTAAAGATTGCAAGATTGAAACTCAAAGATCGCAAGATTGAAACTCAAAGATCGAACGATTGAAACTTAGAGATTGCAAGATTGAAACTCAAAGATCGCAAGATTGAAACTCAAAGATCGCAAGATTGAAACTCAAAGATGGCAAGATTGAGACTCAAAGATCGCAAGATTGAAAATCAAAGATCGCAAGAATTAAACTCAAAGATCGCAAGATTGAAACTCAAAGATCGCAAGATTGAAACTCAAAGATCGCAAGATTCAAACTCAAAGATCGCAAGATTGAAACTCAAAGATCGCAAGAATGAAACTCAAAGATGGCAAGATTGAAACTCAAAGATCGCAAGATTGAAACTCAAAGATCGCAAGAATTAAACTCAAAGATCGCAAGATTGAAACTCAAAGATCGCAAGATTGAAACTCAAAGATCGCAAGATTCAAACTCAAAGATCGCAAGATTGAAACTCAAAGATCACAAGATTGAAACCAAAAGATCACAAGATTAAAACTCAAATATCGCAAAATAAAACTCAAAGATTGCAAGATTGAAACTTAGAGATTGCAAGATTGAAACTCAAAGATTGCAAGATTAAAACTCACAGATCGCAAGATTGAATCTCAAAGATCGCAAGATTGAAACTCAAAGATTGCAAGATTGAAACTCAAAGATCGCAAGATTGAAACTAAAAAATGGCAAGATTGAAACTCAAAGATCGCAAGATTGAAATTTAAGATCGCAAGACTGAAACTCGAAGATCGCAAGATTTAAAATCAAAGATTGCAAGATTGAAACTCAAAGATAGCAAGATTTAAACTCAAAGATAGCAAGATTGAAACTCAAAGAAAGCAAGTTTGAAACTCAAAGATCGCATGATTGAATCGCAAAAATCGCAAGATTGAAACTCAAAGATCACAAGATTGAAATTCAAAGATCGCAAGATTGAAACTCAAAGATCGCGAGATTGAAACTCAAAGATCGCAAGATTGAAACTCAAAGATCGCTAGATTTAAACAAAAAAAATAGCAAGATTGAAACTCAAAGATCTCAAGATATAAACTAAAAGATCGCAAGATTGAAAATCAAAGATCGAAAGAATGAGACCCAAAGATCCCAAGATTGAAACTCAAAGATCGCAAGATTGAAACTCAAAGATCGCAAGATTGAAACTCAAAGATCGCAAGATTGAAACTCAAAGATCGCAAGATTGAAACTCAAAGATCGCAAGATTAAAACTCAAAGATCGCAAGATTGAAACTCAAAGATCGCAAGATTGAAACTCAAAGATCGCAAGATTGAAACTCAAAGATCGCAAGATTGAAACTCAAAGATCGCAAGATTGAAACTCAAAGATCGCAAGATTGAAACTCAAAGATCGCAAGATTGAAACTCAAAGATCGCAAGATTGAAACTCAAAGATCGCAAGATTGAAACTCAAAGATCGCAAGATTGAAACTCAAAGATCGCAAGATTGAAACTCAAAGATCGCAAGATTGAAACTCAAAGATCGCAAGATTGAAACTCAAAGATCGCAAGATTGAAACTCAAAGATCGCAAGATTGAAACTCAAAGATCGCAAGATTGAAACTCAAAGATCGCAAGATTGAAACTCAAAGATCGCAAGATTGAAACTCAAAGATCGCAAGATTGAAACTCAAAGATCGCAAGATTGAAACTCAAAGATCGCAAGATTCAAACTCAAAGATCGCAAGATTGAAACTCAAAGATCGCAAGATTGAAACTCAAAGATCACAAGAATAAAACTAAAAGATCGCAAGATTGAAACTCAAAAAATGCAAGATTGAAACTCAAAGATCGCAAGATTAAACCTCAAATATCGCAGGATTGAACCCAAAGATCTGAAGATTGAAACTTAAAGATTGCAAGATTGAAACTCAAAGATTGCAAGATTGAAACTCAAAGATCGAACGATTGAAACTCAAAGATCGCAAGATTGAAACTCAAAGATCGCAAGACTGAAACTCAAAGATCGCAAGATTGAAACTCAAAGATCGCAAGATTGAAACTCATAGATGGCAAGATTGAAACTCAAAGATCGCAAGATTGAAATTCAAAGATGGCCAGATTGAAACTCAAAGATCACAAGATTGAAACTTAAAGATCGCAAGATTGAAACCCAAAGATTGCATGATTTAAACTCATTGATGGCAAGGTTGAAACTCAAAGATTGCAAGATTGAAACTCAAAAATAGCAAGATTATAACTCAAAGATGGCAAGATTGAAAGTCAAAGATCGCAATTTTGAAACTCAAAGATGGCAAGATTGAAACTCAAATAGCGCAAGATTGAAATTTAAGATCAGAAGATTGAAACTCAAAGATTGCAAGATTGAAACTCAAAGATCGCAAGATTGAAACTCAAAGATCGCAGGATTGAAACTCAAAGATTGCAAGAATTAAACTCAGAGATCGCAAGATTGAAATTCAAAGATCGCTAGATTGAAACTAAAAGATCGCAATATTGAAACTTAAGGATCGCAAGAATGAAACTCAAAGATTGCAAGATTGATACTCAAAGATGGCAAGATTTAAACTCAAAGATCGCAAGAATGAAACTCAATGATAGCAAGATTATAACTCAAAGATGGCAAAATTTAAAGTCAAAGATCGCAATTTTGAAACTCAAAGATGGCAAGATTGAAACTCAAATAGCGCAAGATTGAAACTTTAAGATCAGAAGATTGAAACTCAAAGATTGCAAGATTGAAACTCAAAGATCGCAAGATTGAAACTCAAAGATCGCAGGATTGAAACTCAAAGATTGCAAGAATTAAACTCAGAGATCGCAAGATTGAAATTCAAAGATCGCTAGATTGAAACTAAAAGATCGCAATATTGAAACTTAAGGATCGCAAGAATGAAACTCAAAGATTGCAAGATTGATACTCAAAGATGGCAAGATTTAAACTCAAAGATCGCAAGAATGAAACTCAATGATAGCAAGATTATAACTCAAAGATGGCAAAATTTAAAGTCAAAGATCGCAATTTTGAAACTCAAATATGGCAAGATTGAAACTCAAAGATCGCAAGTTTGAAACTTAAAGATCGTAAGATTGAAACTCAAAGATCGCAAGATTAAAACCCAAAGATCGCAAGATTGAAACTCAAAGATCGCAAGATTGAAACTCAAAGATCGCAAGATTGAAACTCAAAGATCGCAAGATTGAAACTCAAAGATCGCAAGATTGAAACTCAAAGATCGCAAGATTGAAACTCAAAGATCGCAAGATTGAAACTCAAAGATCGCAAGATTGAAACTCAAAGATCGCAAGATTGAAACTCAAAGATCGCAAGATTGAAACTCAAAGATCGCAAGATTGAAACTCAAAGATCGCAAGATTGAAACTCAAAGATCGCAAGATTGAAACTCAAAGATCGCAAGATTGAAACTCAAAGATCGCAAGATTGAAACTCAAAGATTGCAAGATTGAAACTCAAAGATTGCAAGATTAAACTCAAAGATCGCAAGATTGAAACTCAAAGATCGCAAGATTGAAACTCAAAGATCGCAAGATTGAAACTCAAAGATCGCAAGATTGAAACTCAAAGATCGCAAGATTGAAACTCAAAGATCGCAAGATTGAAACTCAAAGATCGCAAGATTGAAACTCAAAGATCGCAAGATTGAAACTCAAAGATCGCAAGAATGAAACTAAAAGATCGCAAGATTGAAACTCAAAGAATGCAAGATTGAAACTCAAAGATCGCAAGATTAAACCTCAAATATCACAGGATTGAACTCAAAGATCGCAAGATAGAAACTTAAAGATTGCAAGATTGAAACTCAAAGATCGCAAGATTGAAACTCAAAGATCGAACGATTGAAACTTAGAGATTGCAAGATTGAAACTCAAAGATCGCAAGATTTAAACTCATAGATGACAAGATTGAAATTCAAAGATCGCAAGAATGAAACTCAAAGATGGCAAGATTTAAACTCAGTTCGCAAGATTCAAACTCAAAGATGGCAAGATTGAAACTCAAAGATCGCAAGATTGAAACTCAAGGATCGCAAGAATTAAACTCAAAGATCGCAAGATTGAAACTCAAAGATCGCAAGATTCAAACTCAAAGATCGCAAGATTTAAACTCAAAGATCGCAAGAATGAAACCCAAAGATGGCAAGAATGAAACTAAAAGATCGCAAGATTGAAACTCAAAGAATGCAAGATTGAAACTCAAAGATCGCAAGATTAAACCTCAAATATCGCAGGATTGAACTCAAAGATCTGAAGATTGAAACTTAAAGATTGCAAGATTGAAACTCAAAGATCGCAAAATTGAAACTCAAAGATCGAACGATTGAAACTCAAAGATCGCAAGATTGAAACTTAAAGATCGCAAGACTGAAACTCAAAGATCGCAAGATTGAAACTCAAAGATCGCAAGATTGAAACTCATAGATGGCAAGATTGAAACTCAAAGATCGCAAGATTAAAACTCTTAGATCGCAAGATTGAAATTTAAACATCGCCAGATTGAAACTCAAAGATCACAAGATTGAAACTTAAAGATCGCAAGATTAAAACCCAAAGATTGCAAGATTTAAACTCATTGATGGCAAGGTTGAAACTCTAAGATTGCAAGATTGAAACTCAAAAATAGCAAGATTATAACTCAAAGATGGCAAGATTGAAAGTCAAAGATCGCAATTTTAAAACTCAAAGATGGCAAGATTGAAACTCAAAGATCGCAAGATTGAAATTTAAGATCGCAAGATTGAAACTCAAAGATTGCAAGATTGAAACTCAAAGATGGCAAGATTGAAACTCAAAGATCGCAGGATTGAAACTCAAAGATTGCAAGAATTAAACTCAGAGATCGCAAGATTGAAACTCAAAGATCGCAAGATTGAAACTAAAAGATCGCAATATTGAAACTCAAAGATCGCAAGAATGAAACTCAAAGATCGCAAGATTGAAACTCAAAGATCGCAAGATTTAAACTCAAAGATCGCAAGATTGAAACTCAATGATAGCAAGATTATAACTCAAAGATGGCAAAATTTAAAGTCAAAGATCGCAATTTTGAAACTTGAATATGGCAAGATTGAAACTCAAAGATCGCAAGTTTGAAACTTAAAGATCGTAAGATTGAAACACAAAGATCGCAAGATTAAAACCCAAAGATCGCAAGATTGAAACTCAAAGATGGCAAGATTGAAACTCAAAGATCGCAAGATTGAAACTCAAAGATAGCAAGAAATAAACTCAGAGATCGCAAGATTGAAACTCTAAGATCGTAAGATTGAAACTCAAAGATCGCAAGATTAAAACTTAAAGATCGCAAGATTGAAACTCAAAGATTGCAAGATTGAAACTCAAGGATGGCAAAATTGAAACACAAAGATAGCAAGATTACAACTCAAAGATCGCAAGATTAAAATTTAAAAATCACAAGATTGAAACTCAAAGATCAGAAGATTGAAACTCAAAGATCGCAAGACAAAACTCGCAGATCGCAAGATTGAAATTCAAAGATGGCAAGATTGAAACTCAAAGATCGCAAGATTGAAACTCAAAGATCGCAAGAATTAAACTCAAAGATCGCAAGATTTAAACTCAAAGATCGCAAGAATGAAACCCAAAGATCGCAAGAATGAAACTAAAAGATCGCAAGATAGAAACTCAAAGAATGCAAGATTGAAACTCAAAGATCACAAGATTAAACCTCAAATATCGCAGGATTGAACTCAAAGATCGCAAGATTGAAACTTAAAGATTGCAAGATTGAAACTCAAAGATCGCAAGATTAAAACTCAAAGATCGAACGATTGAAACTTAGAGATTGCAAGATTGAAACTCAAAGATCGCAAGATTGAAACTCAAAGATCGCAAGATTGAAACTCAAAGATGGCAAGATTGAAATTCAAAGATCGCAAGATTGAAACTCAAAGATCGCAAGAATTAAACTCAAAGATCGCAAGATTGAAACTCAAAGATCGCAAGATTGAAACTCAAAGATCGCAAGATTCAAACTCAAAGATCGCAAGATTGAAACTCAAAGATCACAAGATTGAAACCAAAAGATCACAAGATTAAAACTCAAATATCGCAAAATTAAAACTCAAAGATTGCAAGATTGAAACTTAGAGATTGCAAGATTGAAACTCAAAGATTGCAAGATTAAAACTTACAGATCGCAAGATTGAATCTCAAAGATCGCAAGATTGAAACTCAAAGATTGCAAGATTGAAACTTAAAGATCGCAAGATTGAAACTAAAAAATGGCAAGATTGAAACTCAAAGATTGCAAGATTCAAACTCAAAGATAGCAAGATTTTAGCTCAAAGATCAAAAGATTAAAACTTAAAGATTGCAAGATTGAAATTCAAAGATCGCAAGATTGAAACTCAAAGATCTCAAGATTGAAACTCAAAGATCGCAAGATTGAATCTCAAAGATCGCAAGATTTAAACTAAAAAATAGCAAGATTGAAACTCAAAGATCTCAAGATTGAAACTAAAAAATCGCAAGATTGAAAATCAAAGATCGCAAGAATGAGACCCAAAGATCGCAAGATTGAAACTCAATGATCGAAGGATTGAAACTTAAAAAATGCAGGATTGAAACTCAAAGATCGCAAGATTGAAACTCAAAGATCGCATGATTAAAACTCAAAAATCGCAAGATTGAAACTCAAAGATCACAAGATTAAAATTCAAAGATCGCAAGACTGAAACTCAAAGATCGGAAGATTTAAAATCAAAGATTGCAAGATTGAAACTCAAAGATCGCAAGATTTAAACTCAAAGATAGCAAGATTGAAACTCAAAGAAAGCAAGTTTGAAACTCAAAGATCGCATGATTGAATCGCAAAAATCGCAAGATTGAAACTCAAAGATCACAAGATTAAAATTCAAAGATCGCAAGATTGAATCTCAAAGATCGAACGATTGAAACTCAAAGATCGCAAGATTGAAACTCAAAGATCGCAAGATTGAAACTCAAAGATCGCAAGATTGAAACTCAAAGATCGCTAGATTTAAACAAAAAAATAGCAAGATTGAAACTCAAAGATCTCAAGATATAAACTAAAAGATCGCAAGATTGAAAATCAAAGATCGAAAGAATGAGACCCAAAGATCCCAAGATTGAAACTCAAAGATCGAAGGATTGAAACTCAAAGAATGCAGGATTGAAACTCAAAGATCGCAAGATTGAAACTCAAAGATCGCAAGATTGAAACCACAAGATCACAAGATTAAAACTCAAATATCGCAAAATTAAAACTCAAAGATCGCAAGATTAAAACTTAGAGATTGCAAGATTGAAACTCAAAGATCGCAAGATTGAAACTCAAAGATCGCAAGATTGAAACTCAAAGATAGCAAGGTTGAACCACTAAGATCGCAAGTTTAAAACTCAAAGATCGCAAAATTGAAACTCAAAGATGGCAAGATTTAAACTCAAAGATCGCAAGATTGAAACTCAAAGATCGCAAGATTGAAACTCAAAGATCGCAAGATTAAAACTCAAAGATCGCCAGATTGAAACGCAAAGATCGCAAGATTTAAACTCAAAGATAGCAAGTTTGAAACTCAAAGATCGCATGATTGAAACTCAAAAATCGCAAGATTGAAACTCAAAGATCGCAAGATTGAAACTCAAAGATCGCAAGATTGAAACTCAAAGATCGCAAGATTGAAACTAAAAGATCGCAAGATTGAAACTCAAAGATCGCAAGATTCAAACTCAAAGATCGCAAGATTGAAACTCAAAGATCGCAAGAATGAAACCCAAAGATCGCAAGAATGAAACTAAAAGATCGCAAGATTGAAACTCAAAGATAGCAAGATTATAACTCAAAGATGGCAAAATTTAAAGTCAAAGATCGCAATTTTGAAACTTGAATATGGCAAGATTGAAACTCAAAGATCGCAAGTTTGAAACTTAAAGATCGTAAGATTGAAACACAAAGATCGCAAGATTAAAACCCAAAGATCGCAAGATTGAAACTCAAAGATGGCAAGATTGAAACTCAAAGATCGCAAGATTGAAACTCAAAGATCGCAAGAAATAAACTCAAAGATGGCAAGATTGAAACTCAAAGATCGCAAGAGTGAAACTCAAAGATCGCATGATTGAAACTTAAAGATCGCAAGATTGAAACTCAAAGATTGCAAGATTGAAACTCAAGGATGGCAAAATTGAAACACAAAGATAGCAAGATTACAACTCAAAGATCGCAAGATTAAAATTTAAAAATCACAAGATTGAAACTCAAAGATCGGAAGATTGAAACTCAAAGATCGCAAGACTAAAACTCGAAGATCGCAATATTGAAATTCAAAGATGGCAAGATTGAAACTCAAAGATCGCAAGATTGAAACTCAAAGATCGCAAGAATTAAACTCAAAGATCTTAAGATTCAAACTCAAAGATCGCAAGAATGAAACCCAAAGATCGCAAGAATGAAACTAAAAGATCGCAAGATAGAAACTCAAAGAATGCAAGATTGAAACTCAAAGATCACAAGATTAAACCTCAAATATCGCAGGATTGAACTCAAAGATCGCAAGATTGAAACTTAAAGATTGCAAGATTGAAACTCAAAGATCGCAAGATTAAAACTCAAAGATCGAACGATTGAAACTTAGAGATTGCAAGATTGAAACTCAAAGATCGCAAGATTGAAACTCAAAGATCGCAAGATTGAAACTCAAAGATGGCAAGATTGAAATTCAAAGATCGCAAGATTGAAACTCAAAGATCGCAAGAATTAATCTCAAAGATCGCAAGATTGAAACTCAAAGATCGCAAGATTGAAACTCAAAGATCGCAAGATTCAAACTCAAAGATCGCAAGATTGAAACTCAAAGATCACAAGATTGAAACCAAAAGATCACAAGATTAAAACTCAAATATCGCAAAATTAAAACTCAAAGATTGCAAGATTGAAACTTAGAGATTGCAAGATTGAAACTCAAAGATTGCAAGATTAAAACTCACAGATCGCAAGATTGAATCTCAAAGATCGCAAGATTGAAACTCAAAGATCGCAAGATTTAACTCAAAAATTCGCAAGAATAAAACCCAAAAATCGCAAGAAGAACTAAAAGTCGCAAAATTGAAACCAAAGTAGCAAGATTATAATCAAAGATGGCAAAATTTTAAAATCAAAGTCGCAAATTTTTAAAATTGAATATGGGAAGATTGAAATCAAAGATCGCAAGTTTGAAACTTAAAGATCGTAAGATTGAAACACAAAGATCGCAAGTTTAAAACCCAAAGATCGCAAGATTGAAACTCAAAGATGGCAAGATTGAAACTCAAAGATCGCAAGATTGAAAATCAAAGATCGCAAGAATTAAACTCAGAGATCGCAAGATTGAAACTCTAAGATCGTAAGATTGAAACTCAAAGATCGCAAGATTGAAACTTAAAGATCGCAAGATTGAAACTCAAAGATTGCAAGATTAAAACTCAAGGATGGAAAAATTGAAACAAAAAGATAGCAAGATTACAACTCAAAGATCGCAAGATTAAAATTTAAAAATCACAAGATTAAAACTCAAAAATCGCAAGATTGAAACTCAAAGATCGCAAGATTCAAACTCGAAGATCGCAAGATTTAAATTCAAAGATAGCAAGTTATAAACTCAAAGATCGCAAGATTGAAACTCGAAGATCGCCAGATTGAAACTCAAAGATCGCATGATTGAAACTCAAAGATCGCAAGATTTAAACTCAAAGATGGCAAGATTGAAACTCAAAGAGAGCAAGATTATAACTCAAAGATGGCAAAATTTAAAGTCAAAGATCGCAATTTTGAAACTCAAATATGGCATATTGAAACTCAAAGATCGCAAGTTTAAAACTTAAAGATCGTAAGATTGAAACTCAAAGATCGCAAGATTAAAACTCAAAGATCGCAAGATTGAAACTCAAAGATGGCAAGATTGAAACTCAAAGATCGCAAGATTGAAACTCAAAGATCGCAAGAATTAAACTCAAAGATCGCAAGATTGAAACTAAAAGATCGCAAGATTGAAACTCAAAGATCGCAAGATTCAAACTCAAAGATCGCAAGAATGAAACCCAAAGATCGCAAGAATGAAACTAAAAGATCGCAAGATTGAAACTCAAAGAATGCAAGATTGAAACTCAAAGATCGCAAGATTAAACCTCAAATATCGCAGGATTGAACTCAAAGATCGCAAGATTGAAACTTAAAGATTGCAAGATTGAAACTCAAAGATCGCAAGATTGAAACTCAAAGATCGAACGATTGAAACTTAGAGATTGCAAGATTGAAACTCAAAGATCGCAAGATTGAAACTCAAAGATCGCAAGATTGAAACTCAAAGATGGCAAGATTGAAACTCAAAGATCGCAAGATTGAAACTCAAAGATCGCAAGAATTAAATTCAAAGATCGCAAGATTGAATCTCAAAGATCGCAAGATTTAAACTAAAAAATAGCAAGATTAAAACTCAAAGATCTCAAGATTGAAACTAAAAAATCGCAGGATTGAAAATCAAAGATCGCAAGAATGAGACCCAAAGATCGCAAGATTGAAACTCAATGATCGAAGGATTGAAACTTAAAAAATGCAGGATTGAAACTCAAAGATCGCAAGATTGAAACTCAAAGATCGCATGATTGAAACTCAAAAATCGCAAGATTGAAACTCAAAGATCACAAGATTGAAATTCAAAGATCGCAAGACTGAAACTCAAAGATCGGAAGATTTAAAATCAAAGATTGCAAGATTGAAACTCAAAGATCGCAAGATTTGAACTCAAAGATAGCAAGATTGAAACTCAAAGAAAGCAAGTTTGAAACTCAAAGATCGCATGATTGAATCGCAAAAATCGCAAGATTGAAACTCAAAGATCACAAGATTGAAATTCAAAGATCGCAAGATTGAATCTCAAAGATCGAACGATTGAAACTCAAAGATCGCAAGATTGAAACTCAAAGATCGCAAGATTGAAACTCAAAGATCGCAAGATTGAAACTCAAAGATCGCTAGATTTAAACAAAAAAATAGCAAGATTGAAACTCAAAGATCTCAAGATATAAACTAAAAGATCGCAAGATTGAAAATCAAAGATCGAAAGAATGAGACCCAAAGATCCCAAGATTGAAACTCAAAGATCGAAGGATTGAAACTCAAAGAATGCAGGATTGAAAATCAAAGATCGCAAGATTGAAACTCAAAGATCGCAAGATTGAAACCTAAAGATCACAAGATTAAAACTCAAATATCGCAAAATTAAAACTCAAAGATCGCAAGATTAAAACTTAGAGATTGCAAGATTGAAACTCAAAGATCGCAAGATTGAAACTCAAAGATCGCAAGATTGAAACTCAAAGATAGCAAGGTTGAACCACTAAGATCGCAAGTTTAAAACTCAAAGATCGCAAAATTGAAACTCAAAGATGGCAAGATTTAAACTCAAAGATCGCAAGATTGAAACTCAAAGATCGCAAGATTGAAACTCAAAGATCGCAAGATTGAAACTCAAAGATCGCCAGATTGAAACGCAAAGATCGCAAGATTTAAACTCAAAGATAGCAAGTTTGAAACTCAAAGATCGCATGATTGAAACTCAAAAATCGCAAGATTGAAACTCAAAGATCGCAAGATTGAAACTCAAAGATCTCAAGATTGAAACTCAAAGATCACAATATTGAAACTCAAAGTTCGCAAGATTAAAACTCAAAGATAGCAAGTTTGAAACTCAAAGAAAGCAAGTTTGAAACTCAAAGATCGCATAGTTGAAACGCAAAAATCGCAAGATTGAAACTCAAAGATCACAAGATTGAAATTCAAAGATCGCAAGATTGAATCTCAAAAATAGAACGATTGAAACTCAAAGATCGCAAGATTGAAACTCAAAGATCGCATGATTGAAACTCAAAGATCGCAAGATTGAAAGTCAAAGATCGCAAGATTAAAACTTAAAGATCGCTAGATTTAAACAAAAAATAGCAAGATTGAAACTCAAAGATCTCAAGATTGAAACTAAAAGATCGCAAGATTGAAAATAAAAGATCGCAAGAATGAGACCCAAAGATATCAAGATTGAAACTCAAAGATCGAAGGATTGAAACTCAAAGAATGCAGGATTGAAACTCAAAGATCGCAAGATTGAAACTCAAAGATCTCAAGATTAAAACTCAAAGATCGCAAGATTGAAACTCAAAGATCGAACGATTGAAACTCAAAGATCGCAAGATTGAAACTCAAAGATCGCAAGATTGAATCTCAAAGATCGCAAGATTGAATTTCAAAGATTGCAAGATTGAAACTCAAAGATCGCAAGATTGAAACTCAAAAATGGCAAGATTGAAACTCAAAGATTGCAAGATTCAAACTCAAAGATAGCAAGATTTTAGCTCAAAGATCGAAAGATTGAAACTTAAAGATTGCAAGATTGAAACTCAAAGATCGCAAGATTGAAACTCAAAGATCGCATGATTGAAACTCAAAAATCGCAAGATTTAAACTCAAAGATCACAAGATTGAAATTCAAAGATCGCAAGACTGAAACTGAAAGATAGCAAGATTGAACCACTAAGATCGCAAGTTTAAAACTCAAAGATCGCAAAATTGAAACTCAAAGATGGCAAGATTTAAACTCAAAGATCGCAAGATTGAAACTCAAAGATCGCAAGATTGAAACTCAAAGATCGCAAGATTGAAACTCAAAGATCGCAAGATTGAAACTCAAAGATCGCAAGATTGAAACTCAAAGATAGCAAGTTTGAAATTTAAAGATCGCATGATTGAAACTCAAAAATTGCAATATTGAAACTCAAAGTTCGCAAGATTGAAACTCAAATATCGCAAGATTGAAACTCAAAGATCACAAGATTGAAACTCAAAGATCGCAAGATTGAAACTCAAAGATCGCAAGATTGAAACTCGAAGATCGCAAGATTGAAATTCAAAGATAGCAAGTTTGAAACTAAAAGATCGCAAGATTGAAACTCAAAGATCGCATGATTGAAACTCAAAGATCGCAAGATTTAAACTCATAGATGGCAAGATTGAAATTCAAAGATCGCAAGATTGAAACTCAAAGATCGCAAGAATGAAACTCAAAGATGGCAAGATTTAAACTCAGTTCGCAAGATTCAAACTCAAAGATGGCAAGATTGAAACTCAAAGATCGCAAGAATTAAATTTAAAGATCGCAAGATTGAAACTCAAAGATCGCAAGATTCAAACTCAAAGATCGCAAGATTGAAACTCAATGATCGCAAGAATGAAACCCAAAGATCGCAAGAATGAAACTCAAAGATCGCAAGATTGAAACTCAAAGAATGCAAGATTGAAACTCAAAGATCGCAAGATTAAACCTCAAATATTGCAGGATTGAACTCAAAGATCTGAAGATTGAAACTTAAAGATTGCAAGATTGAAACTCAAAGATCGCAAGATTGAAACTCAAAGATCGAACGAATGAAACTCAAAGATCGCAAGATTGAAACTCAAAGATCGCAAGACTGAAACTCAAAAATCGCAAGATTGAAACTCAAAGATCGCAAGATTGAAACTCATAGATGGCAAGATTGAAACTCAAAGATCGCAAGATTAAAACTCTTAGATCGCAAGATTAAAATTCAAAGATCGCCAGATTGAAACTCAAAGATCACAAGATTGAAACTTAAAGATCGCAAGATTAAAACTCAAAGATTGCAAGATTTAAACTCATTGATGGCAAGGTTGAAACTCAAAGATTGCAAGATTGAAACTCAAAAATAGCAAGATTATAACTCAAAGATGGCAAGATTGAAAGTCAAAGATCGCAATTTTGAAACTCAAAGATGGCAAGATTGAAACTCAAAGATCGCAAGATTGAAATTATAGATCGCAAGATTGAAACTCAAAGATTGCAAGATTGAAACTCAAAGATGGCAAGATTGAAACTCAAAGATCCCAGGATTGAAACTCAAAGATTGCAAGAATTATACTCAGAGATCACAAGATTGAAACTCAAAGATCGCAAGATTGAAACTAAAAGATCGCAATTTTGAAACTTAAAGATCGCAAGAATGAACCTCAAAGATTGCAAGATTGATACTCAAAGATGGCAAGATTTAAACTCAAAGATCACAAGATTGAAACTCAATGATAGCAAGATTATAACTCAAAGATGGCAAAATTTAAAGTCAAAGATTGCAATTTTGAAACTCAAATATGGCAAGATTGAAACTCAAAGATCGCAAGTTTCAAACTTAAAGATCGTAAGATTGAAACATAAAGATCGCAAGATTAAAACTCAAAGATCGCAAGATTGAAACTCAAAGATGGCAAGATTGAAACTCAAAGATCGCAAGATTGAAACTCAAAGATCGCAAGAATTAAACTCAGAGAACGCAAGATTGAAACTCAAAGATCGCAATATTGAAACTAAAGATCGCAAGATTGAAACTTAAAGATCGCAAGATTGAAACTCAAAGATTACAAGATTGAATCTCAAGGATGGCAAAATTGAAATACAAAGATAGCAAGATTACAACTCAAAGATCGCAAGATTAAAATTTAAAGATCACACGATTGAAACTTAAAGATCGCAAGATTGAAACTCAAATATCGCAAGATTGAAACTCGAAGATCGCAAGATTGAAATTCAAAGATAGCAAGTTATAAACTCAAAGATCACAAGATTGAAACTCGAAGATCGCAAGATTGAAACTCAAAGATCGCAAGATTAAAATTCAAAGATCTCAAGATTGAAACTCAAAGATCGCAAGATTGAAACTCAAAAATCGCAAGATTTAAACTAAAAAATAGCAAGATTGAAACTCAAAGATCTCAAGATTTCAACTAAAAAATCGCAAGATTGAAAATCAGAGATCGCAAGAATGAGACCCAAAGATCGCAAGATTGAAACTCAAAGATCGAAGGATTGAAACTTAAAGAATGCAGGATTGAAACTCAAAGATCGCAAGATTGAAACTCAAAGATCGCATGATTGAAACTAAAAAATCGCAAGATTGAAACTCAAAGATCACAAGATTGAAATTCAAAGATCGCAAGACTGAAACTCAAAGATCGCAAGATTTAAAATCAAAGATTGCAAGATTAAACTCAAAGATCGCAAGATTTAAACTCAAAGATAGAAAGATTGAAACTCAAAGAAAGCAAGTTTGAAACTCAAAGATCGCATGATTGAAACGCAAAAATCGCAAGATTGAAACTCAAAGATGACAAGATTGAAATTCAAAGATCACAAGATTGAATCTCAATGATCGAACGATTGAAACTCAAAGATCGCAAGATTGAAACTCAAAGATCGCAAGATTGAATCTCAAAGATCGAAAGATTGAAACTCAAAGATCGCAAGATTGAAACTCAAAGATCGCTAGATTTAAACAAAAAAATAGCAAGATTAAAACTCAAAGATCTCAAGAATGAAACTCAAAGATGGCAAGATTGAAACTCAAAGATAGCAAGATTGAAACCAAAAGCTTACAAGATTAAAACTCAAATATCGCAAAATTAAAACTCAAAGATCGCAAGATTAAAACTTAGAGATTGCAAGATTGAAACTCAAAGATCGCAAGAATGAAACTCAAAGATCGCAAGATTGAAACTCAAAGATAGCAAGATTGAACCACTAAGATCGCAAGTTTAAAACTCAAAGATCGCAAAATTGAAACTCAAAGATGGCAAGATTGAAACTCAAAGATCGCAAGATTGAAACTCAAAGATCGCAAGATTGAAACTCAAAGATCGCAAGATTGAAACTCAAAGATCGCCAGATTGAAACTCAAAGATCGCAAGATTGAAACTCAAAGATTTCAAGTTTGAAACTCAAAGATCGCATGATTGAAACTCAAAAATCGCAAGATTGAAACTCAAAGATCGCAAGATTGAAACTCAAAGATCGCAAGATTGAAACTCAAAGATCAAAAGATTGAAACTCAAAGATCGCAAGATTAAAACTCAAAGATCTCGAGATTGAAACTCGAAGATCGCAAGATTGAAATTTAAAGATAGCAAGTTTGAAACTAAAAGATCGCAAAATTGAAACTCAAAGATCGCATGATTGAAACTCAAAGATCGCAAGATTTAAACTCATAGATGACAAGATTGAAATTCAAAGATCGCAAGATTGAAACTCAAAGATCGCAAGAATGAAACTCAAAGATGGCAAGATTTAAACTCAGTTCGCAAGATTCAAACTCAAAGATGGCAAGATTGAAACTCAAAAATCTCAAGATTGAAACTCAAAGATCGCAAGATTGAAACTCAAAGATCGCAAGATTCAAACTCAAAGATCGCAAGATTGAAACTCAAAGATCGCATGATTGAAACTCAAAAATCGCAAGATTGAAACTCAAAGATCGCAAGATTGAAACTCAAAGATCGCAAGATTGAAACTCAAAGATCACAATATTGAAACTCAAAGATCGCAAGATTAAAACTCAAAGATCGCAAGATTGAAACTCGAAGATCGCATGATTGAAATTCAAAGATCGCAAGAATGAAACTCAAAGATGGCAAGATTTAAACTCGGTTCGCAAGATTTACTCTAAGATGGCAAGTTTGAAACTCAAAGATCGCAAGATTGAAACTCAAGGATCGCAAGAATTAAACTCAAAGATGGCAAGATTGAAACTCAAAGATCGCAAGATTCAAACTCAAAGATCGCAAGATTGAAACTCAAAGATCGCAAGAATGAAACCCAAAGATCGCAAGAATGAAACTAAAAGATCGCAAGATTGAAACTCAAAGCATGCAAGATTGAAACTCAAAGATCGCAAGATTAAACCTCAAATATCGCAGGATTGAACTCAAAGATCTGAAGATTGAAACTTAAGGATTGCAAGATTGAAACTCAAAGATCGCAAGATTGAAACTCAAAGATCTCAAGATTTAAACTCAAAGATAGCAAGATTGAAACTCAAAGAAAGCAAGTTTGAATCTCAAAGATCGCCTGATTGAAACGCAAAAATCGCAAGATTGAAACTCAAAGATCACAAGATTGAAATTCAAAGATCGCAAGATTGAATCTCAATGATCGAACGATTGAAACTCAAAGATCGCAAGATTGAAACTCAAAGATCACAAGATTGAAATTCAAAGATCGCAAGACTGAAACTCAAAGCTCGCAAGATTTAAAATCAAAGATTGCAAGATTGAAACTCAAAGATCGCAAGATTTAAACTCAAAGATAGCAAGATTGAAACTCAAAGAAAGCAAGTTTGAATCTCAAAGATCGCCTGATTGAAACGCAAAAATCGCAAGATTGAAACTCAAAGATCACAAGATTGAAATTCAAAGATCGCAAGATTGAATCTCAATGATCGAACGATTGAAACTCAAAGATCGCAAGATTGAAACTCAAAGATCGCAAGATTGAAACTCAAAGATCGAGAGATTGAAACTCAAAGATCGCAAGATTGAAACTCAAAGATCGCTAGATTTAAACAAAAAAATAGCAAGATTGAAACTCAAAGATCTCAAGATTGAAACTAAAAGATCGCAAGATTGAAAATCAAAGATCGCAAGAATGAGACCTAAAGATCCCAAGATTGAAACTCAAAGATCGAAGGATTGAAACTCAAAGAACGCAGGTTTGAAACACAAAGATCGCAAGATTGAAACTCAAAGATTGCAAGATTGAAACCAAAAGATCACAAGATTAAAACTCAAATATCGCAAAATTAAAACTCAAAGATCGCAAGATTAAAACTCAAAGATCGCAAGATTGAAACTCAAAGATCGAACGATTGAAACTCAAAAATGGCAAGATTGAAACTCAAAGATTGCAAGATTCAAACTCAAAGATAGCAAGATTTTAGCTCAAAGATCGAAAGATTGAAACTTAAAGATTGCAACATTGAAACTCAAAGATCGCAAGATTGAAACTCAAAGATAGCAAGATTGAAACTCAAAGATCTCAAAATTGAAACTTAAAGATCGCAAGATTGAAACTCAAAGATCGCAAGATTGAAACTCAAAGATCGCAAGATTGAAACTCAAAGATCGCAAGATTGAAACTTAAAGATAGCAAGTTTGAAACTCAAAGATCGCATGATTGAATTTCAAAAATCGCAATATTGAAACTCAAAGTTCGCAAGATTGAAACTCAAATATCGCAAGATTGAAACTCAAAGATCACAAGATTGAAACTCAAAGATCGCAAGATTGAAACTCAAAGATCGCAAGATTGAAACTCGAAGATCGCAAGATTGAAATTCAAAGATAGCAAGTTTGAAACTAAAAGATCGCAAGATTGAAACTCAAAGATCGCATGATTGAAACTCAAAGATCGCAAGATTTAAACTCATAGATGGCAAGATTGAAATTCAAAGATCGCAAGATTGAAACTCAAAGATCGCAAGAATGAAACTCAAAGATGGCAAGATTTAAACTCAGTTCGCAAGATTCAAACTCAAAGATGGCAAGATTGAAACTCAAAGATCGCAAGAATTAAATTTAAAAATCGCAAGATTGAAACTCAAAGATCGCAAGATTCAAACTCAAAGATCGCAAGATTGAAACTCAAAGATCGCAAGAATGAAACCCAAAGATCGCAAGAATGAAACTAAAAGATCGCAAGATTGAAACTCAAAGAATGCAAGATTGAAACTCAAAGATCGCAAGATTAAACCTAAAATATTGCAAGATTGAACTCAAAGATCTGAAGATTGAAACTTAAAGATTGCGAGATTGAAACTCAAAGATCGCAAGATTGAAACTCAAAGATCGAACGATTGAAACTCAAAGATCGCAAGATTGATACTCAAAGATCGCAAGACTGAAACTCAAAGATCGCAAGATTGAAACTCAAAGATCGCAAGATTGAAACTCATAGATGGCAAGATTGAAACTCAAAGATCGCAAGATTAAAACTCTTAGATCGCAAGATTGAAATTCAAAGATCGCCAGATTGAAAATCAAAGATCACAAGATTGAAACTTAAAGATCGCAAGATTGAAACTTAAAGATTGCAAGATTTAAACTCATTGATGGCAAGGTTGAAACTCAAAGATTGCAAATTTGAAACTCAAAAATAGCAAGATTATAACTCAAAGATGGCAAGATTGAAAGTCAAAGATCGCAATTTTGAAACTCAAAGATGGCAAGATTGAAACTCAAAGATCGCAAGATTGAAATTTAAGATCGCAAGATTGAAACTCAAAGATTGCAAGATTGAAACTCAAAGATGGCAAAATTGAAACTCAAAGATTGCAAGAATTATACTCAGAGATCGCAAGATTGAAACTCAAAGATCGCAAGATTGAAACTAAAAGATCGCAATTTTGAAACTTAAAGATCGCAAGAATGAACCTCAAAGATTGCAAGATTGATACTCAAAGATGGCAAGATTTAAACTCAAAGATCGCAAGATTGAAACTCAATGATAGCAAGATTATAACTCAAAGATCGCAAAATTTAAAGTCAAAGATCGCAATTTTGAAACTCAAATATGGCAAGATTGAAACTCAAAGATCGCAAGTTTAAAACTTAAAGATCGTAAGATTGAAACACAAAGATCGCAAGATTAAAACTCAAAGATCGCAAGATTGAAACTCAAAGATGGCAAGATTGAAACTCAAAGATCGCAAGATTGAAACTCAAAGATCGCAAGAATTAAACTCAGAGATCGCAAGATTGAAACTCAAAGATCGCAATATTGAAACTAAAGATCGCAAGATTGAAACTTAAAGATCGTAAGATTGAAACTCAAAGATTACAAGATTGAATCTCAAGGATGGCAAAATTGAAATACAAAGATAGCAAGATTACAACTCAAAGATCGCAAGATTAAAATTTAAAGATCACACGATTGAAACTTAAAGATCGCAAGATTGAAACTCAAATATCGCAAGATTGAAATTCAAAGATCGCAAGACTGAAACTCAAAGATCGCAAGATTTAAAATCAAAGATTGCAAGATTGAAACTCAAAGATCGCAAGATTTAAACTCAAAGATAGCAAGATTGAAACTCAAAGAAAGCAAGTTTGAAACTCAAAGATCGTATGATTGAAACGCAAAAATCGCAATATTGAAACTCAAAGATCACAAGATTGAAATTCAAAGATCGCAAGATTGAATCTCAATGATCGAACGATTGAAACTCAAAGATCGCAAGATTGAAACTCAAAGATCGCAAGATTGAAACTCAAAGATCGAGAGATTAAAACTCAAAGATCGCAAGATTGAATCTCAAAGATCGCTAGATTTAAACAAAAAAATAGCAAGTTTGAAACTCAAAGATCTCAAGATTGAAACTAAAAGATCGCAAGATTGAAAATCAAAGATCGCAAGAATGAGACCCAAAGATCCCAAGATTGAAACTCAAAGATCAAAGGATTGAAACTCAAAGAATGCAGGATTGAAACACAAAGATCGCAAGATTGAAACTCAAAGATCGCAACATTGAAACCAAAAGATCACAAGATTAAAACTCAAATATCGCAAGTTTAAAACTCAAAGATCGCAAAATTGAAACTCAAAGATGGCAAGATTGAAACTCAAAGATCGCAAGATTGAAACTCAAAGATCGCAAGATTGAAACTCAAAGATCGCAAGATTGAAACTCAAAGATCGCCAGATTGAAACTCAAAGATCGCAAGATTGAAACTCAAAGATAGCAAGTTTGAAACTCAAAGATCGCATGATTTAAACTCAAAAATCACAAGATTGAAACTCAAAGATCGCAAGATTGAAACTCAAAGATCGCAAGATTGAAACTCAAAGATCACAAGATTGAAACTCAAAGATCGCAAGATTAAAACTCAAAGATCGCAAGATTGAAACTCGAAGATCGCAAGATTGAAATTCAAAGATAGCAAGTTTGAAACTAAAAGATCGCAAGATTGAAACTCAAAGATCGCATGATTGAAACTCAAAGATCGCAAGATTTAAACTCATAGATGACAAGATTGAAATTCAAAGATCGCAAGATTGAAACTCAAAGATCGCAAGAATGAAACTCAAAGATGGAAAGATTTAAACTCAAAGTTCGCAAGATTCAAACTCAAAGATCGCAAGATTGAAACTCAAAGATCGCAAGATTGAAACTCAAAGATCGCAAGATTGAAACTAAAAGATCGCAAGATTGAAACTCAAAGATCGCAAGATTGAAACTCAAAGATCGCAGTATTAAAACTCAAAGATAGCAAGATTGAAACTCAAAGATCGCAAGATTAAAATTTAAAGATCACACGATTGAAACTTAAAGATCGCAAGATTGAAACTCAAATATCGCAAGATTGAAACTCGAAGATCGCAAGATTGAAATTCAAAGATAGCAAGTTAAAAACTCAAAGATCACAAGATTGAAACTCGAAGATCGCAAGATTGAAACTCAAAGATCGCATAATTAAAACTCAAAGATCGCAAGATTTAAACTCAATGATGGCAAGATTGAAACTCAAAGATCGCAAGATTTAAACTCAATGATGGCAAGATTGAAATTCAAAGATCGCAAGATTGAAACTCAAACATCTCAAGATTGAAACTCAAAGATCGCAAGATTGAAACTCAAAGATCGCAAGATTTAAACTAAAAAATAGCAAGATTGAAACTCAAAGATCTCAAGATTGAAACTAAAAAATCGCAAGATTGAAAATCAGAGATCGCAAGAATGAGACCCAATGATCGCAAGATTAAAACTCAAAGATCGAAGGATTGAAACTTAAAGAATGCAGGATTGAAACTCAAAGATCACAAGATTGAAACTCAAAGATCGCATGATTGAAACTCAAAAATCGCAAGATTGAAACTCAAAGATCACAAGATTGAAATTCATAGATCGCAAGACTGAAACTCAAAGATCGCAAGATTTAAAATCAAAGATTGCAAGATTGAAACTCAAAGATCGCAAGATTTAAACTCAAAGATAGCAAGATTGAAACTCAAAGAAAGCAAGTTTTAAACTCAAAGATCGCATGATTGAAACGCAAAAATCGCAAGATTGAAACTCAAAGATCACAAGATTGAAATTCAAAGATCACAAGATTGAATCTCAATGATCGAACGATTGAAACTCAAAGATCGCAAGATTGAAACTCAAAGATCGCAAGATTGAAACTCAAAGATCGAGAGATTGAAACTCAAAGATCGCAAGATTGAAACTCAAAGATCGCTAGATTTAAACAAAAAAATAGCAAGATTGAAACTCAAAGATCTCAAGATTGAAACTAAAAGATCGCAAGATTGAAAATCAAAGATCGCAAGAATGAGACCCAAAGATCCCAAGATTGAAACTCAAAGATCGAAGGATTGAAACTCAAAGAATGCAGGATTGAAACTCAAAGATCGCAAGATTGAAACTCAAAGATCGTAAGATTGAAACCAAAAGCTTACAAGATTAAAACTCAAATATCGCAAAATTAAAACTCAAAGATCGCAAGATTAAAACTTAGAGATTGCAAGATTGAAACTCAAAGATCGCAAGAATAAAACTCAAAGATCGCAAGATTGAAATTTAAAGATAGCAAGATTGAACCACTATGATCGCAAGTTTAAAACTCAAAGATCGCAAAATTGAAACTCAAAGATGGCAAGATTGAAACTCAAAGATCGCAAGATTGAAACTCAAAGATCGCAAGATTGAAACTCAAAGATCGCAAGATTGAAACTCAAAGATCGCCAGATTGAAACTCAAAGATCGCAAGATTGAAACTCAAAGATAGCAAGTTTGAAACTCAAAGATCGCATGATTTAAACTCAAAAATCGCAAGATTGAAACTCAAAGATCGCAAGATTGAAACTCAAAGATCGCAAGATTGAAACTCAAAGATCACAAGATTGAAACTCAAAGATCGCAAGATTAAAACTCAAAGATCGCAAGATTGAAACTCGAAGATCGCAAGATTGAAATTCAAAGATAGCAAGTTTGAAACTGAAAGATCGCAAGATTGAAACTCAAAGATCGCATGATTGAAACTCAAAGATCGCAAGATTTAAACTCATAGATGACAATATTGAAATTCAAAGATCGCAAGATTGAAACTCAAAGATCGCAAGAATGAAACTCAAAGATGGCAAGATTTAAACTCAGTTCGCAAGATTCAAACTCAAAGATGGCAAGATTGAAACTAAAAGATCTCAAGATTGAAACTCAAAGATCGCAAGATTGAAACTAAAAGATCGCAAGATTGAAACTCAAAGATCGCAAGATTGAAACTCAAAGATCGCAGTATTAAAACTCAAAAATCGCAAGATTGAAACTCAAAGATCGCAAGATTGAAACTCAAAGATCGCAAGATTGAAACTCAAAGATCACAATATTGAAACTCAAAGATCGCAAGATTAAAACTCAAAGATCGCAAGATTGAAACTCGAAGATCGCATGATTGAAATTCAAAGATCGCAAGAATGAAACTCAAAGATGGCAAGATTTAAACTTGGTTCGCAAGATTCAAACTCAAAGATGGCAAGATTGAAACTCAAAGATCGCAAGATTGAAACTCAAGGATCGCAAGAATTAAACTCAAAGATGGCAAGATTGAAACTCAAAGATCGCAAGATTCAAACTCAAAGATCGCAAGATTGAAACTCAAAGATCGCAAGAATGAAACCCAAAGATCGCAAGAATGAAACTAAAAGATCGCAAGATTGAAACTCAAAGCATGCAAGATTGAAACTCAAAGATCGCAAGATTAAACTTAAATATCGCAGGATTGAACTCAAAGATCTGAAGATTGAAACCTAAAGATTGCAAAATTGAAACTCAAAGATCGCAAGATTGAAACTCAAAGATCGCAAGATTGAAATTAAAAAATCGCAAGATTAAAAATCAAAGATCGCAAGAATGAGACCCAAAGATCGCAAGATTGAAACTCAAAGATCGAAGGATTGAAACTTAAAGAATGCAGGATTGAAACTCAAAGATCGCAAGATTGAAACTCAAAGATCGCATGATTGAAACTCAAAAATCGCAAGATTGAAACTCAAAGATCACAAGATTGAAATTCAAAGATCGCAAGACTGAAACTCAAAGATCGCAAGATTTAAAATCAAAGATTGCAAGATTGAAACTCAAAGATAGCAAGATTGAAACTCAAAGATAGCAAGATTGAAACTCAAAGAAAGCAAGTTTGAAACTCAAAGATCGCATGATTGAAACGCAAAAATCGCAATATTGAAACTCAAAGATCACAAGATTGAAATTCAAAGATCGCAAGATTGAATCTCAATGATCGAACGATTGAAACTCAAAGATCGCAAGATTGAAACTCAAAGATCGCAAGATTGAAACTCAAAGATCGAGAGATTAAAACTCAAAGATCGCAAGATTGAATCTCAAAGATCGCTAGATTTAAACAAAAAAATAGCAAGTTTGAAACTCAAAGATCTCAAGATTGAAACTAAAAGATCGCAAGATTGAAAATCAAAGATCGCAAGAATGAGACCCAAAGATCCCAAGATTGAAACTCAAAGATCAAAGGATTGAAACTCAAAGAATGCAGGATTGAAACACAAAGATCGCAAGATTGAAACTCAAAGATCGCAACATTGAAACCAAAAGATCACAAGATTAAAACTCAAATATCGCAAGTTTAAAACTCAAAGATCGCAAAATTGAAACTCAAAGATGGCAAGATTGAAACTCAAAGATCGCAAGATTGAAACTCAAAGATCGCAAGATTGAAACTCAAAGATCGCAAGATTGAAACTCAAAGATCGCCAGATCGAAACTCAAAGATCGCAAGATTAAAACTCAAAGATAGCAAGTTTGAAACTCAAAGATCGCATGATTTAAACTCAAAAATCACAAGATTGAAACTCAAAGATCGCAAGATTGAAACTCAAAGATCGCAAGATTGAAACTCAAAGATCACAAGATTGAAACTCAAAGATCGCAAGATTAAAACTCAAAGATCGCAAGATTGAAACTCGAAGATCGCAAGATTGAAATTCAAAGATAGCAAGTTTGAAACTGAAAGATCGCAAGATTGAAACTCAAAGATCGCATGATTGAAACTCAAAGATCGCAAGATTTAAACTCATAGATGACAAGATTGAAATTCAAAGATCGCAAGATTGAAACTCAAAGATCGCAAGAATGAAACTCAAAGATGGCAAGATTTAAACTCAGTTCGCAAGATTCAAACTCAAAGATGGCAAGATTGAAACTAAAAGATCTCAAGATTGAAACTCAAAGATCGCAAGATTGAAACTAAAAGATCGCAAGATTGAAACTCAAAGATCGCAAGATTGAAACTCAAAGATCGCAGTATTAAAACTCAAAAATCGCAAGATTGAAACTCAAAGATCGCAAGATTGAAACTCAAAGATCGCAAGATTGAAACTCAAAGATCACAATATTGAAACTCAAAGATCGCAAGATTAAAACTCAAAGATCGCAAGATTGAAACTCGAAGATCGCATGATTGAAATTCAAAGATCGCAAGAATGAAACTCAAAGATGGCAAGATTTAAACTTGGTTCGCAAGATTCAAACTCAAAGATGGCAAGATTGAAACTCAAAGATCGCAAGATTGAAACTCAAGGATCGCAAGAATTAAACTCAAAGATGGCAAGATTGAAACTCAAAGATCGCAAGATTCAAACTCAAAGATCGCAAGATTGAAACTCAAAGATCGCAAGAATGAAACCCAAAGATCGCAAGAATGAAACTAAAAGATCGCAAGATTGAAACTCAAAGCATGCAAGATTGAAACTCAAAGATCGCAAGATTAAACTTAAATATCGCAGGATTGAACTCAAAGATCTGAAGATTGAAACCTAAAGATTGCAAAATTGAAACTCAAAGATCGCAAGATTGAAACTCAAAGATCTCAAGATTGAAATTAAAAAATCGCAAGATTAAAAATCAAAGATCGCAAGAATGAGACCCAAAGATCGCAAGATTGAAACTCAAAGATCGAAGGATTGAAACTTAAAGATTGCAAGATTGAAACTCAAAGATCGCAAGATTGAAACTCAAAGATCGCATGATTGAAACTCAAAAATCGCAAGATTGAAACTCAAAGATCACAAGATTGAAATTCAAAGATCGCAAGACTGAAACTCAAAGATCGCAAGATTTAAAATCAAAGATTGCAAGATTGAAACTCAAAGATCGCAAGATTTAAACTCAAAGATAGCAAGATTGAAACTCAAAGAAAGCAAGTTTGAAACTCAAAGATCGCATGATTGAAACGCAAAAATCGCAAGATTGAAACTCAAAGATCACAAGATTGAAATTCAAAGATCGCAAGATTGAATCTCAATGATCGAACGATTGAAACTCAAAGATCGCAAGATTGAAACTCAAAGATCGCAAGATTGAAACTCAAAGATCGAGAGATTAAAACTCAAAGATCGCAAGATTGAATCTCAAAGATCGCTAGATTTAAACAAAAAAATAGCAAGTTTGAAACTCAAAGATCTCAAGATTGAAACTAAAAGATCGCAAGATTGAAAATCAAAGATCGCAAGAATGAGACCCAAAGATCCCAAGATTGAAACTCAAAGATCAAAGGATTGAAACTCAAAGAATGCAGGATTGAAACACAAAGATCGCAAGATTGAAACTCAAAGATCGCAAGATTGAAACCAAAAGATCACAAGATTAAAACTCAAATATCGCAAAATTAAAACTCAAAGATCGCAAGATTAAAACTCAAAGATCGCAAGATTGAAACTCGAAGATCGCAAGATTGAAAATCAAAGATAGCAAGTTTGAAACTAAAAGATCGCAAGATTGAAACTCAAAGATCGCATGATTGAAACTCAAAGATCGCAAGATTTAAACTCATAGATGACAAGATTGAAATTCAAAGATCGCAAGATTGAAACACAAAGATCGCAAGATTGAAACTCAAAGATAGCAAGATTGAACCACTAAGATCGCAAGTTTAAAACTCAAAGATCGCAAAATTGAAACTCAAAGATGGCAAGATTAAAACTCAAAGATCGCAAGATTGAAACTCAAAGATCGCAAGATTGAAACACAAAGATCGCAAGATTGAAACTCAAAGATAGCAAGATTGAACCACTAAGATCGCAAGTTTAAAACTCAAAGATCGCAAAATTGAAACTCAAAGATGGCAAGATTAAAACTCAAAGATCGCAAGATTGAAACTCAAAGATCGCAAGATTGAAACTCAAAGATCGCAAGATTGAAACTCGAAGATCGCAAGATTGAAAATCAAAGATAGCAAGTTTGAAACTAAAAGATCGCAAGATTGAAACTCAAAGATCGCATGATTGAAACTCAAAGATCGCAAGATTTAAACTCATAGATGACAAGATTGAAATTCAAAGATCGCAAGATTGAAACTCAAAGATCGCAAGAATGAAACTCAAAGATGGCAAGATTTAAACTCACTTCGCAAGATTCAAACTCAAAGATGGCAAGATTGTAACTCAAAGATCGCAAGATTGAAACTCAAAGATCGCAAGAATTAAACTCAAAGATCGCAAGATTGAAACTCAAAGATCGCAAGATTCAAACTCAAAGATCGCAAGATTGAAACTCAAAGATCGCAAGAATGAAACCCAAAGATCGCAAGAATGAAACTAAAAGATCGCAAGATTGAAACTCAAAGAATGCAAGATTGAATTTCAAAGATCGCAAGATTAAACCTCAAATATCGCAGGATTGAACTCAAAGATCAGAAGATTGCAACTTAAAGATTGCAAGATTGAAACTCAAAGATCGCAAGATTGAAACTCAAAGAACGAACGATTGAAACTCAAAGATCGCAAGATTGAAACTCAAAGATCGCAAGACTGAAACTCAAAGATCGCAAGATTGAAACTCAAAGATCGCAAGATTGAAACTCATAGATGGCAAGATTAAAACTCAAAGATCGCAAGATTAAAACTCTTAGATCGCAAGATTGAAATTCAAAGATCGCCAGATTGAAACTCAAAGATCACAAGATTGAAACTTAAAGATCGCAAGATTGAAACCCAAAGATTGCAAGATTTAAACTCATTGATGGCAAGGTTGAAACTCAAAGATTGCAAGATTGAAACTCAAAAAATAGCAAGATTATAACTCAAAGATGGCAAGATTGAAAGTCAAAGATCGCAATTTTGAAATTTAAAGATGGCAAGATTGAAATTCAAAGATCGCAAGATTGAAATTTAAGATCGCAAGATTGAAACTCAAAGATTGCAAGATTGAAACTCAAAGATGGCAAGATTGAAACTCAAAGATCGCAGGATTAAAACTCAAAGATTGCAAGAATTAAACTCAGAGATCGCATGATTGAAACTCAAAGATCGCAAGATTGAAACTAAAAGATCGCAATATTGAAACTTAAAGATCGCAAGAATGAAACTCAAAGATTGCAAGATTGATATTCAAAGATGGCAAGATTTAAACTCAAAGATCGCAAGATTGAAACTCAATGATAGCAAGATTATAACTCAAAGATGGCAAAATTTAAAGTCAAAGATCGCAATTTTGAAACTCAAATATGGCAAGATTGAAACTCAAAGATCGCAAGTTTGAAACTTAAAGATCGTAAGATTGAAACACAAAGATCGCAAGATTAAAACCCAAAGATCGCAAGATTGAAACTCAAAGATGGCAAGATTGAAACTCAAAGATCGCAAGATTGAAACTCAAAGATCGCAAGAATTAAACTCAGAGATCGCAAGATTGAAACTCTAAGATCGTAAGATTGAAACTCAAAGATCGCAAGATTGAAACTTAAAGATCGCAAGATTGAAACTCAAAGATTGCAAGATTGAAACTCAAGGATGGCAAAATTGAAACACAAAGATAGCAAGATTACAACTCAAAGATCGCAAGATTAAAATTTAAAGATCACAAGATTGAAACTCAAAGATCGCAAGATTGAAACTCAAAGATCGCAAGATTGAAACTCGAAGATCGCAAGATTGAAATTCAAAGATAGCAAGTTAAAAACTCAAAGATCGCAAGATTGAAACTCGAAGATCGCTAATTTGAAACTCAAAGATAGCATGATTGAAACACAAAGATCGCAAGATTTAAACTCAATGATGGCAAGATTGAAACTCAAATATCGCAAGATTGAAACTCAAAGAGAGCAAGATTATAACTCAAAGATGGCAAAATTTAAAGTCAAAGATCGCAATTTTGAAACTCAAATATGGCAATATTGAAACTCAAAGATCGCAAGTTTAAAACTTAAAGATCGTAAGATTGAAACTCAAAGATCGCAAGAATTAAACTCAAAGATCGCAAGATTGAAACTAAAAGATCGCAAGATTAAAACTCAAAGATCGCAAGATTCAAACTCAAAGATCGCAAGATTGAAACTCAAAGATCGCAAGAATGAAACCCAAAGATCGCAAGAATGAAACTAAAAGATCGCAAGATTGAAACTCAAAGAATGCAAGATTGAAACTCAAAGATCATGAGATTAAACCTCAAATATCGCAGGATTGAACTCAAAGATCGCAAGATTGAAACTTAAAGATTGCAAGATTGAAACTCAAAGATCGCAAGATTGAAACTCAAAGATCAAACGATTGAAACTCAAAGATCGCAAGATTGAAACTCAAAGATCGCAAGATTGAATCTCAAAGATCGCAAGATTGAATTTCAAAGATTGCAAGATTGAAACTCAAAGATCGCAAGATTGAAACTCAAAAATAGCAAGATTGAAACTCAAAGATTGCAAGATTCAAACTCAAAGATAGCAAGATTTTAGCTCAAAAATGGAAAGATTGAAAATTAAAGATTGCAAGATTGAAACTCAAAGATCGCAAGATTTAAACTCAAAGATAGCAAGATTTAAACTCAAAGAAAGCAAGTTTGAAACTCAAAGATCGCATGATTGAAACGCAAAAATCGCAAGATTGAAACTCAAAGATCACAAGATTGAAATTCAAAGATCGCAAGATTGAATCTCAAAGATCGAACGATTGAAACTCAAAGATCGCAAGATTGAAACTCAAAGATCGCAAGATTGAAACTCAAAGATCGCAAGATTGAAACTCAAAGATCGCAAGATTGAAACTCAAAGATCGCATGATTGAAACTCAAAGATCGCAAGATTTAAACTCAATGATGGCAAGATTGAAACTAAAAGATCGCAATTTTGAAACTTAAAGATCGCAAGAATGAAACTCAAAGATTGCAAGATTGAAACTCAAAGATCGCAAGATTGAAACTCAAAGATCGCAAGATTGAAACTCAAAGATCGCAAGATTGAAACTCAAAGATCGCTAGATTGAAAATCAAAGATCGCAAGATTGAAACTCAAAGATAGCAAGTTTGAAACTCAAAGATCGCATGATTGAAACTCAAAAATCACAAGATTGAAACTCAAAGATCGCAAGATTGAAACTCAAAGATCGCAAGATTGAAACTCAAAGATCACAAGATTGAAACTCAAAGATCGCAAGATTAAAACTCAAAGATCGCAAGATTGAAACTCGAAGATCGCAAGATTGAAATTCAAAGATAGCAAGTTTGAAACTAAAAGATCGCAAGATTGAAAATCAAAGATCGCATGATTGAAACTCAAAGATCGCAAGATTTAAACTCATAGATGACAAGATTGAAATTCAAAGATCGCAAGATTGAAACTCAAAGATCGCAAGAATGAAACTCAAAGATGGCAAGATTTAAACTCAGTTGGCAAGATTCAAACTCAAAGATGGCAAGATTGAAACTCAAAGATCGCAAGATTGAAACTCAAAGATCGCAAGAATTAAACTCAAAGATCGCAAGATTGAAACTCAAAGATCGCAAGATTCAAACTCAAAGATCGCAAGATTGAAACTCAAAGATCGCAAGAATGAAACCCAAAGATCGCAAGAATGAAACTAAAAGATCGCAAGATTGAAACTCAAAGAATGCAAGATTGAAACTCAAAGATCGCAAGATTAAACCTCAAATATCGCAGGATTGAACTCAAAGATCTGAAGATTGAAACTTAAAGATTGCAAGATTGAAACTCAAAGATCGCAAGATTGAAACTCAAAGATCGAACGATTGAAACTCAAAGATCGCAAGATTGAAACTCAAAGATCGCAAGACTGAAACTCAAAGATCGCAAGATTGAAACTCAAAGATCGCAAGATTGAAACTCATAGATGGCAAGATTGAAACTCAAAGATCGCAATATTAAAACTCTTAGATCGCAAGATTGAAATTCAAAGATCGCCAGATTGAAACTCAAAGATCACAAGATTGAAACTTAAAGATCGCAAGATTGAAACCCAAAGATTGCAAGATTTAAACTCATTGATGGCAAGGTTGAAACTCAAAGATTGCAAGATTGAAACTCAAAAATAGCAAGATTATAACTCAAAGATGGCAAGATTGAAAGTCAAAGATCGCAATTTTGAAACTCAAAGATGGCAAGATTGAAATTCAAAGATCGCAAGATTGAAATTTAAGATCGCAAGAATGAAACTCAAAGATTGCAAGATTGATACTCAAAGATGGCAAGATTTAAACTCATAGATCGCAAGATTGAAACTCAATGATAGCAAGATTATAACTCAATGATGGCAAGATTGAAACTAAAAGATCGCAATTTTGAAACTTAAAGATCGCAAGAATGAAACTCAAAGATTGCAAGATTGATACTCAAAGATGGCAAGATTTAAACTCAAAGATCGCAAGATTGAAACTCAATGATAGCAAGATTATAACTCAAAGATGGCAAAATTTAAAGTCAAAGATCGCAATTTTGAAACTCAAATATGGCAAGATTGAAACTCAAAGATCGCAAGTTTGAAACTTAAAGATCGTAAGATTGAAACACAAAGATCGCAAGATTAAAACTCAAAGATCGCAAGATTGAAACTCAAAGATGGCAAGATTGAAACTCAAAGATCGCAAGATTGAAACTCGAAGATCGCAAGATTGAAACTCAAAGATAGCAAGATTGAAACTAAAAGATCGCAAGATTGAAACTCAAAGATCGCAAGATTGAAACTCAAAGATCGCAAGATTGAAACTCATAGATGGCAAGATTGAAACTCAAAGATCGCAAGATTGAAACTCAAAGATCGCAAGAATGAAACTCAAAGATGGCAAGATTTAAACTCAGTTCGCAAGATTCAAACTCAAAGATGGCAAGATTGAAACTCAAAGGTCACAAGAATTAAACTCAAAGATCGCAAGATTGAAACTCAAAGATCGCAAGATTCAAACTCAAAGATCGCAAGATTGAAACTCAAAGATCGCAAGAATGAAACCCAAAGATCGCAAGAATGAAACTAAAAGATCGCAAGATTGAAACTCAAAGAATGCAAGATTGAAACTTAAAGATCGCAAGATTAAACCTCAAATATCGCAGGATTGAACTCAAAGATCTGAAGATTGAAACTTAAAGATTGCAAGATTGAAACTCAAAGATCGCAAGATTGAAAATCAAAGATCGAACGATTGAAACTCGAAGATCGCAAGATTGAAATTCAAAGATAGCAAGTTTGAAACTAAAAGATCGCAAGATTGAAACTCAAAGATCGCATGATTGAAACTCAAAGATCGCAAGATTTAAACTCATAGATGGCAAGATTGAAATTCAAAGATCGCAAGATTGAAACTCAAAGATCGCAAGAATGAAACTCAAAGATGGCAAGATTTAAACTCAGTTCGCAAGATTCAAACTCAAAGATGGCAAGATTGAAACTCAAAGATCGCAAGAATTAAACTCAAAGATCGCAAGATTGAAACTCAAAGATCGCAAGATTCAAACTCAAATATCGCAAGATTGAAACTCAAAGATCGCAAGAATGAAACCCAAAGATCGCAAGAATGAAACTAAAAGATCGCAAGATTTAAACTCAAAGAATGCAAGATTGAAACTTAAAGATCGCAAGATTAAACCTCAAATATCGCAGGATTGAACTCAAAGATCTGAAGATTGAAACTTAAAGATTGCAAGATTGAAACTCAAAGATCGCAAGATTGAAACTCAAAGATCGAACGATTGACACTCAAAGATCGCAAGATTGAAACTCAAAGATCGCAAGACTGAAACTCAAAGATCGCAAGATTGAAACTCAAAGATCGCAAGATTGAAACTCATAGATGGCCAGATTGAAACTCAAAGATTACAAGATTAAAACTCTTAGATCGCAAGATTGAAATTCAAAGAGCGCCAGATTGAAACTCAAAGATCACAAGATTGAAACTTAAAGATCGCAAGATTGAAACTCAAAGATTGCAAGATTTAAACTCATTGATGGCAAGGTTGAAACTCAAAGATTGCAAGATTGAAACTCAAAAATAGCAAGATTATAACTGAAAGATGGCAAGATTGAAAGTCAAAGATCGCAATTTTGAAACTCAAAGATGGCAAGATTGAAACTCAAAGATCCCAGGATTGAAACTCAAAGATTGCAAGAATTATACTCAGAGATCGCAAGATTGAAACTCAAAGATCGCAAGATTGAAACTAAAAGATCGCAATTTTGAAACTTAAAGATCGCAAGAATGAAACTCAAAGATTGCAAGATTGATACTCAAAGATGGCAAGATTTAAACTCAAATATCGCAAGATTGAAACTCAATGATAGCAAGATTATAACTCAAAGATGGCAAAATTTAAAGTCAAAGATCGCAATTTTGAAACTCAAATATGGCAAGATTGAAACTCAAAGATCGCAAGTTTGAAACTTAAAGATCGTAAGATTGAAACACAAAGATCGCAAGATTAAAACTCAAAGATCGCAAGATTGAAACTCAAAGATGGCAAGATTGAAACTCAAAGATCGCAAGATTGAAACTCAAAGATCGCAAGAATTAAACTCAGAGATCGCAAGATTGAAACTCAAAGATCGCAATATTGAAACTCAAAGATCGCAAGATTGAAACTTAAAGATAGCAAGATTGAAACTCAAAGATTGCAAGATTGAATCTCAAGGATTGCAAAATTGAAACACAAAGATAGCAAGATTACAACTCAAAGATCGCAAGATTAAAGTTTAAAGATCACAAGATTGAAACTCAAAGATCGCAAGATTGAAACTCAAAGATCGCAAGATTGAAACTCGAAGATCGCAAGATTGAAATTCAAAGATAGCAAGTTAAAAACTCAAAGATCGCAAGATTGAAACTCGAAGATCGCAAGATTGAAACTCAAAGATCGCATGATTGAAACTCAAAGATCGCAAGATTTAAACTCAATGATGGCAAGATTGAAACTCGAAGATCGCAAGATTTAAACTCAATGATGGCAAGATTGAAATTCAAAGATCGCAAGATTGAAACCCAAAGATCTCAAGATTGAAACTCAAAGATCGCAAGATTGAGACTCAAAGATCGCAAGATTTAAACTAAAAAATAGCAAGATTGAAACTCAAAGATCTCAAGATTGAAACTAAAAAATCGCAAGATTGAAAATTAGAGATCGCAAGAATGAGACCCAAAGATCGCAAGATTGAAACTCAAAGATCGAAGGATTGAAACTTAAAGAATGCAGGATTGAAACTCAAAGATCGCAAGATTGAAACTCAAAGATCGCATGATTGAAACTCAAAAATCGCAAGATTGAAACTCAAAGATCACAAGATTGAAATTCAAAGATCGCAAGACTGAAACTCAAAGATCGCAAGATTTAAAATCAAATATTGCAAGATTGAAACTCAAAGATCGCAAGATTTAAACTTAAAGATAGCAAGATTGAAAATCAAAGATCGCATGATTGAAACGCAAAAATCGCAAGATTGAAACTCAAAGATCACAAGATTGAAATTCAAAGATCACAAGATTGAATCTCAATGGTCGAACGATTGAAACTCAAAGATGGCAAGATTGAAACTCAAAGATCGCAAGATTGAAACTCACAGATCGAGAGATTGAAACTCAAAGATCGCAAGATTGAAACTCAAAGATCGCTAGATTTAAACAAAAAATAGCAAGATTGAAACTCAAAGATCTCAAGATTGAAACTAAAAGATGGCAAGATTGAAAATCAAAGATCGCAAGAATGAGACCCAAAGATCCCAAGATTGAAACTCAAAGATCGAAGGATTGAAACTCAAAGAATGCAGGATTGAAACTCAAAGATCGCAAGATTGAAACTCAAAGATCGCAAGATTGAAACCAAAAGATCACAAGATTAAAACTCAAATATCGCAAAAATAAAACTCAAAGATCGCAAGATTAAAACTTAGAGATTGCAAGATTGAAACTCAAAGATTGCAAGATTGAAACTCAAACATAGCAAGATTGAACCACTAAGATCGCAAGTTTAAAACTCAAAGATCGCAAAATTGAAACTCAAAGATGGCAAGATTGAAACTCAAAGATCGCAAGATTGAAACTCAAAGATCGCAAGATTGAAACTCAAAGATCGCAAGATTAAAACTCAAAGATCGCCAGATTAAAACTCAAAGATAGCAAGATTGAAACTCAAAGATAGCAAGTTTAAAACTGAAAGATCACATGATTGAAACTCAAAAATCGCAAGATTGAAACTCAAAGATCGCAAGATTGAAACTCAAAGATCGCAAGATTGAAACTCAAAGATCACAAGATTGAAACTCAAAGATCGCAAGAATAAAACTCAAAGATCGAACGATTGAAACTCAAAGATCGCAAGATTGAAACTCAAAGATCGCAAGACTGAAACTCTTAGATCGCAAGATTGAAATTCAAAGAGCGCCAGATTGAAACTCAAAGATCACAAGATTGAAACTTAAAGATCGCAAGATTGAAACTCAAAGATTGCAAGATTTAAACTCATTGATGGCAAGGTTGAAACTCAAAGATTGCAAGATTGAAACTCAAAAATAGCAAGATTATAACTGAAAGATGGCAAGATTGAAAGTCAAAGATCGCAATTTTGAAACTCAAAGATGGCAAGATTGAAACTCAAAGATCGCAAGATTGAAATTTAAAATCGCAAGATTGAAACTCAAAGATTGCAAGATTGAAACTCAAAGATGGCAAGATTGAAACTTAAAGATCCCAGGATTGAAACTCAAAGATTGCAAGAATTATACTCAGAGATCGCAAGATTGAAACTCAGAGATCGCAAGATTGAAACTAAAAGATCGCAATTTTGAAACTTAAAGATCGCAAGAATGAAACTCAAAGATTGCAAGATTGATACTCAAAGATGGCAAGATTTAAATTCAAATATCGCAAGATTGAAACTCAATGATAGCAAGATTATAACTCAAAGATGGCAAAATTTAAAGTCAAAGATCGCAATTTTGAAACTCAAATATGGCAAGATTGAAACTCAAAGATCGCAAGTTTGAAACTTAAAGATCGTAAGATTGAAACACAAAGATCGCAAGATTAAAACTCAAAGATCGCAAGATTGAAACTCAAAGATGGCAAGATTGAAACTCAAAGATCGCAAGATTGAAACTCAAAGATCGCAAGAAATAAACTCAGAGATCGCAAGATTGAAACTCAAAGATCGCAATATTGAAACTCAAAGATCGCAAGATTGAAACTTAAAGATCGCAAAATTGAAACACAAAGATAGCAAGATTACAACTCAAAGATCGCAAGATTAAAGTTTAAAGATCACAAGATTGAAACTCAAAGATCGCAAGATTTAAACTCAATGATGGCAAGATTGAAACTCGAAGATCGCAAGATTTAAACTCAATGATGGCAAGATTGAAATTCAAAGATCGCAAGATTGAAACTCAAAGATCTCAAGATTGAAACTCAAAGATCGCAAGATTGAAACTCAAAGATCGCAAGATTTAAACTAAAAAATAGCAAGATTGAAACTCAAAGATCTCAAGATTGAAACTAAAAAATCGCAAGATTGAAAATCAGAGATCGCAAGAATGAGACCCAAAGATCGCAAGATTGAAACTCAAAGATCGAAGGATTGAAACTTAAAGAATGCAGGATTGAAACTCAAAGATCGCAAGATTGAAACTCAAAGATCGCATGATTGAAACTCAAAAATCGCAAGATTGAAACTCAAAGATCACAAGATTGAAATTCAAAGATCGCAAGACTGAAACTCAAAGATCGCAAGATTTAAAATCAAATATTGCAAGATTGAAACTCAAAGATCGCAAGATTTAAACTCAAAGATAGCAAGATTGAAACTCAAAGATCGCATGATTGAAACGCAAAAATCGCAAGATTGAAACTCAAAGATCACAAGATTGAAATTCAAAGATCGCAAGATTGAATCTCAATGGTCGAACGATTGAAACTCAAAGATGGCAAGATTAAAACTCAAAGATTGCAAGATTGAAACTCAAAGATGAAGAGATTGAAACTTAAAGATCGCAAGATTGAAACTCAAAGATCGCTAGATTTAAACAAAAAATAGCAAGATTGAAACTCAAAGATCTCAAGATTGAAACTAAAAGATGGCAAGATTGAAAATCAAAGATCGCAAGAATGAGACCCAAAGATCCCAAGATTGAAACTCAAAGATCGAAGGATTGAAACTCAAAGAATGCAGGATTGAAACTCAAAGATCGCAAGATTGAAACTCAAAGATCGCAAGATTGAAACCAAAAGATCACAAGATTAAAACTCAAATATCGCAAAAATAAAACTCAAAGATCGCAAGATTAAAACTTAGAGATTGCAAGATTGAAACTCAAAGATCGCAAGATTGAAACTCAAACATAGCAAGATTGAACCACTAAGATCGCAAGTTTAAAACTCAAAGATCGCAAAATTGAAACTCAAAGATGGCAAGATTGAAACTCAAAGATCGCAAGATTGAAACTCAAAGATCGCAAGATTGAAACTCAAAGATCGCAAGATTGAAACTCAAAGATCGCCAGATTAAAACTCAAAGATAGCAAGATTGAAACTCAAAGATAGCAAGTTTAAAACTCAAAGATCACATGATTGAAACTCAAAAATCGCAAGATTGAAACTCAAAGATCGCAAGATTGAAACTCAAAGATCGCAAGATTGAAACTCAAAGATCACAAGATTGAAACTCAAAGATCGCAAGAATAAAACTCAAAGATCGAACGATTGAAACTCAAAGATCGCAAGATTGAAACTCAAAGATCGCAAGACTGAAACTCTTAGATCGCAAGATTGAAATTCAAAGAGCGCCAGATTGAAACTCAAAGATCACAAGATTGAAACTTAAAGATCGCAAGATTGAAACTCAAAGATTGCAAGATTTAAACTCATTGATGGCAAGGTTGAAACTCAAAGATTGCAAGATTGAAACTCAAAAATAGCAAGATTAGAACTGAAAGATGGCAAGATTGAAAGTCAAAGATCGCAATTTTGAAACTCAAAGATGGCAAGATTGAAACTCAAAGATCGCAAGATTGAAATTTAAAATCGCAAGATTGAAACTCAAAGATTGCAAGATTGAAACTCAAAGATGGCAAGATTGAAACTTAAAGATCCCAGGATTGAAACTCAAAGATTGCAAGAATTATACTCAGAGATCGCAAGATTGAAACTCAAAGATCGCAAGATTGAAACTAAAAGATCGCAATTTTGAAACTTAAAGATCGCAAGAATGAAACTCAAAGATTGCAAGATTGATACTCAAAGATGGCAAGATTTAAATTCAAATATCGCAAGATTGAAACTCAATGATAGCAAGATTATAACTCAAAGATGGCAAAATTTAAAGCCAAAGATCGCAATTTTGAAACTCAAATATGGCAAGATTGAAACTCAAAGATCGCAAGTTTGAAACTTAAAGATCGTAAGATTGAAACACAAAGATCGCAAGATTAAAACTCAAAGATCGCAAGATTGAAACTCAAAGATGGCAAGATTGAAACTCAAAGATCGCAAGATTGAAACTCAAAGATCGCAAGAAATAAACTCAGAGATCGCAAGATTGAAACTCAAAGATCGCAATATTGAAACTCAAAGATCGCAAGATTGAAACTTAAAGATCGCAAGATTGAAACTCAAAGATTGCAAGATTGAATCTCAAGGATGGCAAAATTGAAACACAAAGATAGCAAGATTACAACTCAAAGATCGCAAGATTAAAGTTTAAAGATCACAAGATTGAAACTCAAAGATCGCAAGATTTAAACTCAATGATGGCAAGATTGAAACTCGAAGATCGCAAGATTTAAACTCAATGATGGCAAGATTGAAATTCAAAGATCGCAAGATTGAAACTCAAAGATCTCAAGATTGAAACTCAAAGATCGCAAGATTGAAACTCAAAGATCGCAAGATTTAAACTAAAAAATAGCAAGATTGAAACTCAAAGATCTTAAGATTGAAACTAAAAAATCGCAAGATTGAAAATCAGAGATCGCAAGAATGAGACTTAAAGATCGCAAGATTGAAACTCAAAGATCGAAGGATTGAAACTTAAAGAATGCAGGATTGAAACTCAAAGATCGCAAGATTGAAACTCAAAGATCGCATGATTGAAACTCAAAAATCGCAAGATTGAAAATCAAAGATCACAAGATTGAAATTCAAAGATCGCAAGACTGAAACTCAAAGATCGCAAGATTTAAAATCAAATATTGCAAGATTGAAACTCAAAGATCGCAAGATTTAAACTCAAAGATAGCAAGATTGAAACTCAAAGATCGCATGATTGAAATGCAAAAATCGCAAGATTGAAACTCAAAGATCACAAGATTGAAATTCAAAGATCACAAGATTGAATCTCAATGGTCGAACGATTGAAACTCAAAGATGGCAAGATTAAAACTCAAAGATTGCAAGATTGAAACTCACAGATCGAGAGATTGAAACTCAAAGATCGCAAGATTGAAACTCAAAGATCGCTAGATTTATACAAAAAAATAGCAAGATTGAAACTCAAAGATCTCAAGATTGAAACTAAAAGATGGCAAGATTGAAAATCAAAGATCGCAAGAATGAGACCCAAAGATCCCAAGATTGAAACTCAAAGATCGAAGGATTGAAACTCAAAGAATGCAGGATTGAAACTCAAAGATCGCAAGATTGAAACTCAAAGATCGCAAGATTGAAACCAAAAGATCACAAGATAAAAACTCAAATATCACAAAAATAAAACTCAAAGATCGCAAGATTAAAACTTAGAGATTACAAGATTGAAACTCAAAGATCGCAAGATTGAAACTCAAACATAGCAAGATTGAACCACTTAGATCGCAAGTTTAAAACTCAAAGATCGCAAAATTGAAACTCAAAGATGGCAAGATTGAAACTCAAAGATCGCAAGATTGAAACTCAAAGATCGCAAGATTGAAACTCAAAGATCGCAAGATTGAAACTCAAAGATCGCAAGATTGAAACTCAAAGATCGCAAGATTGAAACTCAAAGATAGCAAGTTTGAAACTCAAAGATCGCATGATTGAAACTCAAAAATCGCAAGATTAAAACTCAAAGATCGCAAGATTGAAACTCAAAGATCGCAAGATTGAAACTCAAAGATCGCAAGATTGAAACTCAAAGATCGCAAGAATAAAACTCAAAGATCGAACGATTGAAACTCAAAGATCGCAAGATTGAAACTCAAAGATCGCAAGACTGAAACTCAAAGATCGCAAGATTGAAACTCAAAGATTGCAAGATTTAAACTCATTGATGGCAAGGTTGAAACTCAAAGATTGCAAGATTGAAACTCAAAAATAGCAAGATTATAACTGAAAGATGGCAAGATTGAAAGTCAAAGATCGCAATTTTGAAACTCAAAGATGGCAAGATTGAAACTCAAAGATCGCAAGATTGAAATTTAAAATCGCAAGATTGAAACTCAAAGATTGCAAGATTGAAACTCAAAGATGGCAAGATTGAAACTCAAAGATCCCAGGATTGAAACTCAAAGATTGCAAGAATTATACTCAGAGATCGCAAGATTGAAACTCAAAGATCGCAAGATTGAAACTAAAAGATCGCAATTTTGAAACTTAAAGATCGCAAGAATGAAACTCAAAGATTGCAAGATTGATACTCAAAGATGGCAAGATTTAAATTCAAATATCGCAAGATTGAAACTCAATGATAGCAAGATTATAACTCAAAGATGGCAAAATTTAAAGTCAAAGATCGCAATTTTGAAACTCAAATATGGCACGATTGAAACTCAAAGATCGCAAGTTTGAAACTTAAAGATCGTAAGATTGAAACACAAAGATCGCGAGATTAAAACTCAAAGATCACAAGATTGAAACTCAAAGATGGCAAGATTGAAACTCAAAGATCGCAAGATTGAAACTCAAAGATCGCAAGAAATAAACCTAGAGATCGCAAGATTGAAACTCAAAGATCGCAATATTGAAACTCAAAGATCGCAAGATTGAAACTTAAAGATCGCAAGATTGAAACTCAAAGATTGCAAGATTGAATCCCAAGGATGGCAAAATTGAAACACAAAGATAGCAAGATTACAACTCAAAGATCGCAAGATTAAAGTTTAAAGATCACAAGATTGAAACTCATAGATCGCAAGATTGAAACTCAAAGATCGCAAGATTGAAACTCGAAGATCGCAAGATTGAAATTCAAAGATAGCAAGTTAAAAACTCAAAGATCGCAAGATTGAAACTCGAAGATCGCAAGATTGAAACTCAAAGATCGCATGATTGAAACTCAAAGATCGCAAGATTTAAACTCAATGATGGCAAGATTGAAACTCAAAGATCGCAAGATTTAAACTCAATGATGGCAAGATTGAAATTCAAAGATCGCAAGATTGAAACTCAAAGATCTCAAGATTGAAACTCAAAGATCGCAAGATTGAAACTCAAAGATCGCAAGATTTAAACTAAAAAATAGCAAGATTGAAACTCAAAGATCGAAGGATTGAAACTTAAAGAATGCAGGATTGAAACTCAAAGATCGCAAGATTGAAACTCAAAGATCGCATGATTGAAACTCAAAAATCGCAAGATTGAAACTCAAAGATCACAAGATTGAAATTCAAAGATCGCAAGATTGAAACTCAAAGATCGCAAGATTTAAACTCAAAGATAGCAAGATTGAAATTCAAAGATCGCATGATTGAAACGCAAAAATCGCAAGATTGAAACTCAAAGATCACAAGATTGAAATTCAAAGATCACAAGATTGAATCTCAATGGTCGAACGATTGAAAATCAAAGATGGCAAGATTGAAACTCAAAGATCGCAAGATTGAAACTCACAGATCGAGAGATTGAAACTCAAAGATCGCAAGATTGAAACTCAAAGATCGCTAGATTTAAACAAAAAAATAGCAAGATTGAAACTCAAAGATCTCAAGATTGAAACTAAAAGATGGCAAGATTGAAAATCAAAGATCGCAAGAATGAGACCCAAAGATCCCAAGATTGAAACTCAAAGATCGAAGGATTGAAACTCAAAGAATGGAGATTGAAACTCAAAGATCACAAGTTTGAAACTCAAAGATCGCAAGATTGAAACTCAAAGATAGCAAGATTGAAACTCAAAGATTGCAAGATTGAAACTCAAAGCTCGCATGAATGAAACTCAAAGATTACAAGTTTGAAACTCAAAGATCGCAAGATTGAAACTCAAAGATCGCAAGATTGAAACTCAAAGATGGCAAGATTGAAATTCAAAGATCGCAAGATTGAAACTCAAAGATCGAAGGATTGAAACTCAAAGAATGCAGGATTGAAACTCAAAGATCGCAAGATTGAAACTCAAAGATCGCAAGATTGAAACCAAAAGATCACAAGATTAAAACTCAAATATCGCAAAAATAAAACTCAAAGATCGCAAGATTAAAACTTAGAGATTGCAAGATTGAAACTCAAAGATCGCAAGATTGAAACTCAAACATAGCAAGATTGAACCACAAAGATCGCAAGTTTAAAACTCAAAGATCGCAAAATTGAAACTCAAAGATGGCAAGATTGAAACTTAAAGATCGCAAGATTGAAACTCAAAGATCGCAAGATTGAAACTCAAAGATCGCAAGATTGAAACTCAAAGATCGCCAGTTTGAAACTCAAAGATCGCAAGATTGAAACTCAAAGATAGCAAGTTTGAAACTCAAAGATCGCATGATTGAAACTCAAAAATCGCAAGATTGAAACTCAAAGATCGCAAGATTGAAACTCAAAGATCGTAAGATTGAAACTCAAAGATCACAAGATTGAAACTCAAAGATCGCAAGATTAAAACTCAAAGATCGAACGATTGAATTTCAAAGATCGCAAGATTGAAACTCAAAGATCGCAAGACTGAAACTCAAAGATCGCAAGATTGAAACTCAAAGATCGCAAGATTGAAACTCATAGATGGCAAGATTGAAACTCAAAGATCGCAATATTAAAACTCTTAGATCGCAAGATTGAAATTCAAAGAGCGCCAGATTGAAATTCAAAGATCGCAAGATTGAAACTCAAAGATCGCAAAATTGAAACTCAAAGATGGCAAGATTGAAAATCGAAAATTAAAAGACTGAAACTCAAAGATCGCAAGATTGATACACAAAGTTCGCATGATTGAAATTAAAATATCTCAAGATTAAAACTCAAAGATCGCAAGATTGAAACTCAAAGATCGCAAGATTGAAACTCAAAGATCGCAAGATTGAAACTCAAAGATAGCAAGATTGAAACTCAAAGATCGCTTGATTGAAACTGAAAGATCGCAAGATTGAAACTCAACAATCGCAAGATTGAAATTCAAAGATCACAAGATTAAAACTCAAAGATAGCAAGATTAAAACTCAAAGATCGCAAAATTGATACTCAAAGATCGCAAGATTAAAACTCAAAGATCGAAAGATTGAAACTCAAAGATAAGAGATTGAAACTCAAAGATCACAAGTTTGAAACTCAAAGATCGCAAGATTGAAATTTAAAGATCGCAAGGTTGAAACTCAAAGATAGCAAGATTGAAACTCAAAGATCGCAAGATTGAAACTCAAAGCTCGCATGAATGAAACTCAAAGATTACAAGTTTGAAACTCAAAGATCGCAAGATTGTAACTCAAAGATCCCAAGATTGAAACTCAAAGATGGCAAGATTGAAATTCAAAGATCGCAAGATTGAAACTCAAAGATCGCAAGACTAAAACTCAAAGATCGCAAGATTGATACACAAAGATCGCATGATTGAAACTCAAATATTTCAAGATTGAAACTCAAAGATGGCAAGATTGAAATTCAAAGATCGCAAAATTGAAACTCAAAGATCGCAAGATTAAAACTCAAAGATTGCAAGATGAACCAAGTGCAAGATTGAATTCAAAGATCGCAAGATTGAAACTCAAAATCGCAAAATGAAACTCAATGGCAAGATGAAATCAATGAAATGAAACTCAGATCGCAAGATAAAACTCAAAGATTGCAATGAAACTCAAGATGCAAATTGAAACAAAGATCGCAAGATTAAACTCAAAGATCGCAAATTGAAACTAAAGATGGCAAGATGAAACTCACAATTAAAAGATGAAATCAAAGTCCAAGATTACAAAAAGTTGCAGATTGAAATTAAATATTCAATAACTCAAAGATCGCAAGATGAACTCAAAATCGAAGTTAACCAAAGATGAGATTGAAATAAAGATCCAAGTGAACCAAAATCGCAAGATGAAATCAAGATCCAAGTTGAAACTCAAAGTGCAAGATGAAACTCAAAGATGCAATTGAACTCAAAATCGCAAAAAACTCAAAGATAAAATTGAACTCAAGATGGAAGATCGCCCCCCCCCCCTCAAAGATCGCAAGATTGATACACAAAGTTCGCATGATTGAAATTAAAATATCTCAAGATTAAAACTCAAAGATCGCAAGATTGAAACTCAAAGATCGCAAGATTGAAACTCAAAGATCGCAAGATTGAAACTCAAAGATAGCAAGATTGAAACTCAAAGATCGCATGATTGAAACTGAAAGATCGCAAGATTGAAACTCAACAATCGCAAGATTGGATTTCAAAGATCACAAGATTAAAACTCAAAGATAGCAAGATTAAAACTCAAAGATCGCAAAATTGATACTCAAAGATCGCAAGATTAAAACTCAAAGATCGAAAGATTGAAACTCAAAGATAGGAGATTGAAACTCAAAGATTACAAGTTTGAAACTCAAAGATCGCAAGATTGAAATTCAAAGATCGCAAGGTTGAAACTCAAAGATAGCAAGATTGAAACTCAAAGATCGCAAGATTGAAACTCAAAGCTCGCATGAATGAAACTCAAAGATTACAAGTTTGAAACTCAAAGATCGCAAGATTGTAACTCAAAGATCCCAAGATTGAAACTCAAAGATGGCAAGATTGAAATTCAAAGATCGCAAGATTGAAACTCAAAGATCGCAAGACTAAAACTCAAAGATCGCAAGATTGATACACAAAGATCGCATGATTGAAACTCAAATATTTCAAGATTGAAACTCAAAGATGGCAAGATTGAAATTCAAAGATCGCAAAATTGAAACTCAAAGATCGCAAGATTAAAACTCAAAGATTGCAAGATTGAAACTCAAAGATCGCAAGATTGAAATTCAAAGATCGCAAGATTGAAACTCAAAGATCGCAAAATTGAAACTCAAAGATGGCAAGATTGAAACTCGAAAATTAAAAGACTGAAACTCAAAGATCGCAAGATTAATACACAAAGTTCGCATGATTGAAATTAAAATATCTCAAGATTAAAACTCAAAGATCGCAAGATTGAAGCTCAAAGATCGCAAGATTAAAACTCAAAGATCGCATGATTGAAACTGAAAGATCGCAAGATTGAAACTCAACAATCGCAAGATTGAAATTCAAAGATCACAAGATTGAAACTCAAAGATAGCAAGATTGAAACATAAAGATCGCAAAATTGATACTCAAAGATCGCAAGATTAAAACTCAAAGATCGAAAGATTGAAACTCAAAGATAGGAGATTGAAACTCAAAGATCACAAGTTTGAAACTGAAAGATCGCAAGATTGAAATTCAAAGATCGCAAGGTTGAAACTCAAAGATAGCAAGATTGAAACTCAAAGATTGCAAGATTGAAACTCAAAGCTCGCATGAATGAAACTCAAAGATTACAAGTTTGAAACTCAAAGATCGCAAGATTGTAACTCAAAGATCGCAAGATTGAAACTCAAAGATGGCAAGATTGAAATTCAAAGATCGCAAGATTGAAACTCAAAAATGGCAAGATTGAAACTCAAAGATTGCAAGATTGAAACTCAAAGATTGCAAGATTGAAACTCACAGATCGAGAGATTGAAACTCAAAGATCGCAAGATTGAAACTCAAAGATCGCTAGATTTAAACAAAAAAATCGCAAGATTGAAACTCAAAGATTTTAAGATTGAAATTCAAAGATCGCAAGATTGAAACTCAAAGATCGCAAAATTGAAACTCAAAGATGGCAAGATTGAAACTCGACAATTAAAAGACTGAAACTCAAAGATCGCAAGATTAATACAAAAAGTTCGCATGATTGAAATTAAAATATCTCAAGATTAAAACTCAAAGATCGCAAGATTGAAGCTCAAAGATCGCAAGATTAAAACTCAAAGATCGCATGATTGAAACTGAAAGATCGCAAGATTGAAACTCAACAATCGCAAGATTGAAATTCAAAGATCACAAGATTGAAACTCAAAGATAGCAAGATTGAAACTCAAAGATCGCAAAATTGATACTCAAAGATCGCAAGATTAAAACTCAAAGATCGAAAGATTGAAACTCAAAGATAGGAGATTGAAACTCAAAGATCACAAGTTTGAAACTCAAAGATCGCAAGATTGAAATTCAAAGATCGCAAGATTAAAACTCAAAGATCCCAAGATTGAAACTCAAAGATGGCAAGATTGAAATTCAAAGATCGCAAGATTGAAACTCAAAGATCGCAAGACTAAAACTCAAAGATCGCAAGATTGATACACAAAGATCGCATGATTGAAACTCAAATATTTCAAGATTGAAACTCAAAGATGGCAAGATTGAAATTCAAAGATCGCAAAATTGAAACTCAAAGATCGCAAGATTAAAACTCAAAGATTGTAAGATTGAAACTCAAAGATCGCAAGATTGAAATTCAAAGATCGCAAGATTGAAACTCAAAGATCGCTAAATTGAAACTCAAAGATGGCAAGATTGAAACTCGAAAATTAAAAGACTGAAACTCAAAGATCGCAAGATTAATACACAAAGTTCGCATGATTGAAATTAAAATATCTCAAGATTAAAACTCAAAGATCGCAAGATTGAAGCTCAAAGATCGCAAGATTAAAACTCAAAGATCGCATGATTGAAACTGAAAGATCGCAAGATTGAAACTCAACAATCGCAAGATTGAAATTCAAAGATCACAAGATTGAAACTCAAAGATAGCAAGATTGAAACATAAAGATCGCAAAATTGATACTCAAAGATCGCAAGATTAAAACTCAAAGATCGAAAGATTGAAACTCAAAGATAGGAGATTGAAACTCAAAGATCACAAGTTTGAAACTGAAAGATCGCAAGATTGAAATTCAAAGATCGCAAGGTTGAAACTCAAAGATAGCAAGATTGAAACTCAAAGATTGCAAGATTGAAACTCAAAGCTCGCATGAATGAAACTCAAAGATTACAAGTTTGAAACTCAAAGATCGCAAGATTGTAACTCAAAGATCGCAAGATTGAAACTCAAAGATGGCAAGATTGAAATTCAAAGATCGCAAGATTGAAACTCAAAAATGGCAAGATTGAAACTCAAAGATTGCAAGATTGAAACTCAAAGATTGCAAGATTGAAACTCACAGATCGAGAGATTGAAACTCAAAGATCGCAAGATTGAAACTCAAAGATCGCTAGATTTAAACAAAAAAATAGCAAGATTAAAACTCAAAGATTTTAAGATTGAAATTCAAAGATCGCAAGATTGAAACTCAAAGATCGCAAAATTGAAACTCAAAGATGGCAAGATTGAAACTCGACAATTAAAAGACTGAAACTCAAAGATCGCAAGATTAATACAAAAAGTTCGCATGATTGAAATTAAAATATCTCAAGATTAAAACTCAAAGATCGCAAGATTGAAGCTCAAAGATCGCAAGATTAAAACTCAAAGATCGCATGATTGAAACTGAAAGATCGCAAGATTGAAACTCAACAATCGCAAGATTGAAATTCAAAGATCACAAGAATGAAACTCAAAGATCCCAAGATTGAAACTCAAAGATGGCAAGATTGAAATTCAAAGATCACAAGATTGAAACTCAAAGATCGCAAGACTAAAACTCAAAGATCGCAAGATTGATACACAAAGATCGCATGATTGAAACTCAAATATTTCAAGATTGAAACTCAAAGATGGCAAGATTGAAATTCAAAGATCGCAAAATTGAAACTCAAAGATCGCAAGATTAAAACTCAAAGATTGCAAGATTGAAACTCAAAGATCGCAAGATTGAAATTCAAAGATCGCAAGATTGAAACTCAAAGATCGCAAAATTGAAACTCAAAGATGGCAAGATTGAAACTCGAAAATTAAAAGACTGAAACTCAAAGATCGCAAGATTAATACACAAAGTTCGCATGATTGAAATTAAAATATCTCAAGATTAAAACTCAAAGATCGCAAGATTGAAGCTCAAAGATCGCAAGATTAAAACTCAAAGATCGCATGATTGAAACTGAAAGATCGCAAGATTGAAACTCAACAATCGCAAGATTGAAATTCAAAGATCACAAGATTGAAACTCAAAGATAGCAAGATTGAAACATAAAGATCGCAAAATTGATACTCAAAGATCGCAAGATTAAAACTCAAAGATCGAAAGATTGAAACTCAAAGATAGGAGATTGAAACTCAAAGATCACAAGTTTGAAACTGAAAGATCGCAAGATTGAAATTCAAAGATCGCAAGGTTGAAACTCAAAGATAGCAAGATTGAAACTCAAAGATTGCAAGATTGAAACTCAAAGCTCGCATGAATGAAACTCAAAGATTACAAGTTTGAAACTCAAAGATCGCAAGATTGTAACTCAAAGATCGCAAGATTGAAACTCAAAGATGGCAAGATTGAAATTCAAAGATCGCAAGATTGAAACTCAAAAATGGCAAGATTGAAACTCAAAGATTGCAAGATTGAAACTCAAAGATTGCAAGATTGAAACTCACAGATCGAGAGATTGAAACTCAAAGATCGCAAGATTGAAACTCAAAGATCGCTAGATTTAAACAAAAAAATAGCAAGATTGAAACTCAAAGATCTCAAGATTGAAATTCAAAGATCGCAAGATTGAAACTCAAAGATCGCAAAATTGAAACTCAAAGATGGCAAGATTGAAACTCGACAATTAAAAGACTGAAACTCAAAGATCGCAAGATTAATACAAAAAGTTCGCATGATTGAAATTAAAATATCTCAAGATTAAAACTCAAAGATCGCAAGATTGAAGCTCAAAGATCGCAAGATTAAAACTCAAAGATCGCATGATTGAAACTGAAAGATCGCAAGATTGAAACTCAACAATCGCAAGATTGAAATTCAAAGATCACAAGATTGAAACTCAAAGATAGCAAGATTGAAACTCAAAGATCGCAAAATTGATACTCAAAGATCGCAAGATTAAAACTCAAAGATCGAAAGATTGAAACTCAAAGATAGGAGATTGAAACTCAAAGATCACAAGTTTGAAACTCAAAGATCGCAAGATTGAAATTCAAAGATCGCAAGGTTGAAACTCAAAGATAGCAAGATTGAAACTCAAAGATTGCAAGATTGAAACTCAAAGCTCGCATGAATGAAACTCAAAGATTACAAGTTTGAAACTCAAAGATCGCAAGATTGTAACTCAAAGATCGCAAGATTGAAACTCAAAGATGGCAAGATTGAAATTCAAAGATCCCAAGATTGAAACACAAAGATCGAAGGATTGAAACTCAAAGAATGCAGGATAGAAACTCAAAGATCGCAAGATTGAAACTCAAAGATCGCAAGATTGAAACCAAAAGATCACAAGATTAAAACTCAAATATCGCAAAAATAAAACTCAAAGATCGCAAGATTAAAACTTAGAGATTGCAAGATTGAAACTCAAAGATCGCAAGATTGAAACTCAAACATAGCAAGATTGAACTACTAAGATCGCAAGTTTAAAACTCAAAGATCGCAAAATTGAAACTCAAAGATGGCAAGATTGAAACTCAAAGATCGCAAGATTGAAACTCAAAGATCGCAAGATTGAAACTCAAAGATCGCAAGATTGAAACTCAAAGATCGCCAGATTGAAACTCAAAGATTGCAAGATTGAAACTCAAAGATAGCAAGTTTGAAACTCAAAGATCGCATGATTGAAACTCAAAAATCGCAAGATTGAAACTCAAAGATCGCAAGATTGAAACTCAAAGATCGTAAGATTGAAACTCAAAGATCACAAGATTGAAACTCAAAGATCGCAAGATTAAAACTCAAAGATCGAACGATTGAAACTCAAAGATCGCAAGATTGAAACTCAAAGATCGCAAGACTGAAACTCAAAGATCGCAAGATTGAAACTCAAAGATCGCAAGATTGAAACTCATAGATGGCAAGATTAAAAACTCAAAGATCGCAAGATTAAAACTCTTAGATCGCAAGATTGAAATTCAAAGAGCGCCAGATTGAAATTCAAAGATCGCAAGATTGAAACTCAAAGATCGCAAAATTGAAACTCAAAGATGGCAAGATTGAAAATCGAAAATTAAAAGACTGGAACTCAAAGATCGCAAGATTGATACACAAAGTTCGCATGATTGAAATTAAAATATCTCAAGATTAAAACTCAAAGATCGCAAGATTGAAACTCAAAGATCGCAAGATTGAAACTCAAAGATCGCAAGATTGAAACTCAAAGATAGCAAGATTGAAACTCAAAGATCGCATGATTGAAACTGAAAGATCGCAAGATTGAAACTCAACAATCGCAAGATTGGATTTCAAAGATCACAAGATTAAAACTCAAAGATAGCAAGATTAAAACTCAAAGATCGCAAAATTGATACTCAAAGATCGCAAGATTAAAACTCAAAGATCGAAAGATTGAAACTCAAAGATAGGAGATTGAAACTCAAAGATTACAAGTTTGAAACTCAAAGATCGCAAGATTGAAATTCAAAGATCGCAAGGTTGAAACTCAAAGATAGCAAGATTGAAACTCAAAGATCGCAAGATTGAAACTCAAAGCTCGCATGAATGAAACTCAAAGATTACAAGTTTGAAACTCAAAGATCGCAAGATTGTAACTCAAAGATCCCAAGATTGAAACTCAAAGATGGCAAGATTGAAATTCAAAGATCGCAAGATTGAAACTCAAAGATCGCAAGACTAAAACTCAAAGATCGCAAGATTGATACACAAAGATCGCATGATTGAAACTCAAATATTTCAAGATTGAAACTCAAAGATGGCAAGATTGAAATTCAAAGATCGCAAAATTGAAACTCAAAGATCGCAAGATTAAAACTCAAAGATTGCAAGATTGAAACTCAAAGATCGCAAGATTGAAATTCAAAGATCGCAAGATTGAAACTCAAAGATCGCAAAATTGAAACTCAAAGATGGCAAGATTGAAACTCGAAAATTAAAAGACTGAAACTCAAAGATCGCAAGATTAATACACAAAGTTCGCATGATTGAAATTAAAATATCTCAAGATTAAAACTCAAAGATCGCAAGATTGAAGCTCAAAGATCGCAAGATTAAAACTCAAAGATCGCATGATTGAAACTGAAAGATCGCAAGATTGAAACTCAACAATCGCAAGATTGAAATTCAAAGATCACAAGATTGAAACTCAAAGATAGCAAGATTGAAACATAAAGATCGCAAAATTGATACTCAAAGATCGCAAGATTAAAACTCAAAGATCGAAAGATTGAAACTCAAAGATAGGAGATTGAAACTCAAAGATCACAAGTTTGAAACTGAAAGATCGCAAGATTGAAATTCAAAGATCGCAAGGTTGAAACTCAAAGATAGCAAGATTGAAACTCAAAGATTGCAAGATTGAAACTCAAAGCTCGCATGAATGAAACTCAAAGATTACAAGTTTGAAACTCAAAGATCGCAAGATTGTAACTCAAAGATCGCAAGATTGAAACTCAAAGATGGCAAGATTGAAATTCAAAGATCGCAAGATTGAAACTCAAAAATGGCAAGATTGAAACTCAAAGATTGCAAGATTGAAACTCAAAGATTGCAAGATTGAAACTCACAGATCGAGAGATTGAAACTCAAAGATCGCAAGATTGAAACTCAAAGATCGCTAGATTTAAACAAAAAAATATCAAGATTGAAACTCAAAGATCTCAAGATTGAAACTAAAAGATGGCAAGATTGAAAATCAAAGATCGCAAGAATGAGACCCAAAGATCCCAAGTTTGAAACTCAAAGATCGAAGGATTGAAACTCAAAGAATGCAGGATTAAAACTCAAAGATCGCAAGATTGAAACTCAAAAATCGCAAGATGGAAACCAAAAGATCACAAGATTAAAACTCAAATATCGCAAAAATCAAACTCAAAGATCGCAAGATTAAAACTTAGAGATTGCAAGATTGAAACTCAAAGATCGCAAGATTGAAACTCAAACATAGCAAGATTGAACCACTAAGATCGCAAGTTTAAAACTCAAAGATCGCAAGATTGAAATTCAAAGATAGCAAGTTTGAAACTAAAAGATCGCAAGATTGAAACTCTAAGATCGCAAGATTGAAACTCAAAGATCGCAAGATTTAAACTCAAAGATCGCAAGATTGAAACTCAAAGATAGCAAGTTTGAAACTCAAAGATCGCATGATTGAAACTCAAAAATCGCAAGATTGAAACTCAAAGATCGCAAGATTGAAACTCAAAGATCGCAAGATTGAAACTCAAAGATCGCAAGATTGAAACTCAAAGATCGCAAGATTAAAACTCAAAGATCGAACGATTGAAACTCAAAGATCGCAAGATTGAAACTCAAAGATCGCAAGATTTAAACTCATAGATGGCAAGATTGAAACTCAAAGATCGCAAGATTAAAACTCTTAGATCGCAAGATTGAAATTCAAAGAGCGCCAGATTGAAATTCAAAGATCGCAAAATTGAAACTCAAAGATCGCAAGATTGAAACTCAAAGATCGCAAGATTGAAACACATAGATCGCAAGATTGATACACAAAGATCGCATGATTGAAATTAAAATATCTCAAGATTAAAACTCAAAGATCGCAAGATTGAAACTCAAAGATCGCAAGATTGAAACTCTAAGATCGCAAAATTGAAACTCAAAGATAGCAAGATTGAAACTCAAAGATCGCATGATTGAAACTGAAAGATCGCAAGATTGAAACTCAACAATCGCAAGATTGAAATTCAAAGATCACAAGATTGAAACTCAAAGATAGCAAGATTGAAACTCAAAGATCGCAAAATTGATACTCAAAGATCGCAAGATTAAAACTCAAAGATCGAAAGATTGAAACTCAAAGATAGGAGATTGAAACTCAAAGATCACAAGTTTGAAACTCAAAGATCGCAAGATTGAAATTCAAAGATCGCAAGGTTGAAACTCAAAGATAGCAAGATTGAAACTCAAAGATTGCAAGATTGAAACTCAAAGCTCGCATGAATGAAACTCAAAGATTACAAGTTTGAAACTCAAAGATCGCAAGATTGTAACTCAAAGATCGCAAGATTGAAACTCAAAGATGGCAAGATTGAAATTCAAAGATCGCAAGATTGAAACTCAAAAATGGCAAGATTGAAACTCAAAGATTGCAAGATTGAAACTCAAAGATTGCAAGATTGAAACTCACAGATCGAGAGATTGAAACTCAAAGATCGCAAGATTGAAACTCAAAGATCGCTAGATTTAAACAAAAAAATAGCAAGATTGAAACTCAAAGATCTCAAGATTGAAACTAAAAGATGGCAAGATTGAAAATCAAAGATCGCAAGAATGAGACCCAAAGATCCCAAGTTTAAAACTCAAAGATCGAATTATTGAAACTCAAAGAATGCAGGATTGAAACTCAAAGATCGCAAGATTGAAACTCAAAGATGGCAAGATTGAAATTCAAAGATCGCAAGATTGAAACTCAAAAATGGCAAGATTGAAACTCAAAGATTGCAAGATTGAAACTCAAAGATTGCAAGATTGAAACTCACAGATCGAGAGATTGAAACCCAAAGATCGCAAGATTGAAACTCAAAGATCGCTAGATTTAAACAAAAAAATAGCAAGATTGAAACTCAAAGATCTCAAGGTTGAAACTAAAAGATGGCAAGATTGAAAATCAAAGATCGCAAGAATGAGACCCAAAGATCCCAAGTTTGAAACTCAAAGATCGAAGGATTGAAACTCAAAGAATGCAGGATTAAAACTCAAAGATCGCAAGATTGAAACTCAAAAATCGCAAGATGGAAACCAAAAGATCACAAGATTAAAACTCAAATATCGCAAAAATAAAACTCAAAGATCGCAAGATTAAAACTTAGAGATTGCAAGATTGAAACTCAAAGATCGCAAGATTGAAACTCAAACATAGCAAGATTGAACCACAAAGATCGCAAGTTTAAAACTCAAAGATCGCAAAAATGAAACTCAAAGATGGCAAGATTGAAACTAAAAGATCGCAAGATTGAAACTCAAAGATCGCAAGATTGAAACTCAAAGATCGCAAGATTTAAACTCAAAGATCGCAAGATTGAAACTCAAAGATAGCAAGTTTGAAACTCAAAGATCGCATGATTGAAACTCAAAAATCGCAAGATTGAAACTCAAAGATCGCAAGATTGAAACTCAAAGATCGCAAGATTAAAACTCAAAGATCGAACAATTGAAACTTAAAGATCGCAAGATTAAAACTCAAAGATCGAACGATTGAAACTCAAAGATCACAAGATTGAAACTTAAAGATAGCAAGATTGAAACTTAAAGATAGCAAGTTTGAAACTAAAAGATCGCAAGATTAAAACTCTTAGATCGCAAGAATGAAACCCAACGATCGCAAGATTGAAACTCAAAGATAGCAAGATTGAAACTCAAAGATCGCAAGATTGAAACTCAAAGATCGCAAGACTGAAACTCAAAGATCGCAAGATTGATACACAAAGATCGCATGATTGAAATTAAAATATCTCAAGATTAAAACTCAAAGATCGCAAGATTGAAACTCAAAGATCGCAAGATTGAAACTCAAAGATCGCAAAATTGAAACTCAAAGATAGCAAGATTGAAACTCAAAGATCGCATGATTGAAACTGAAAGATCGCAAGATTGAAACTCAACAATCGCAAGATTGAAATTCAAAGATCACAAGATTGAAACTCAAAGATAGCAAGATTGAAACTCAAAGATCGCAAAATTGATACTCAAAGATCGCAAGATTAAAACTCAAAGATCGAAAGATTGAAACTCAAAGATAGGAGATTGAAACTCAAAGATCACAAGTTTGAAACTCAAAGATCGCAAGATTGAAATTCAAAGATCGCAAGGTTGAAACTCAAAGATAGCAAGATTGAAACTCAAAGATTGCAAGATTGAAACTCAAAGCTCGCATGAATGAAACTCAAAGATTACAAGTTTGAAACTCAAAGATCGCAAGATTGTAACTCAAAGATCGCAAGATTGAAACTCAAAGATGGCAAGATTGAAATTCAAAGATCGCAAGATTGAAACTCAAAAATGGCAAGATTGAAACTCAAAGATTGCAAGATTGAAACTCAAACATTGCAAGATTGAAACTCACAGATCGAGAGATTGAAACTCAAAGATCGCAAGATTGAAACTCAAAGATCGCTAGATTTAAACAAAAAAATAGCAAGATTGAAACTCAAAGATCTCAAGATTGAAACTAAAAGATGGCAAGATTGAAAATCAAAGATCGCAAGAATGAGACCCAAAGATCCCAAGTTTAAAACTCAAAGATCGAATTATTGAAACTCAAAGAATGCAGGATTGAAACTCAAAGATCGCAAGATTGAAACTCAAAGATCGCAAGATTGAAACCAAAAGATCACAAGATTAAAACTCAAATATCGCAAAAATAAAACTCAAAGATCGCAAGATTAAAACTTAGAGATTGCAAGATTGAAACTCAAAGATCGCAAGATTGAAACTCAAACATAGCAAGATTGAACCACTAAGATCGCAAGTTTAAAACTCAAAGATCGCAAAATTGAAACTCAAAGATGGCAAGATTGAAACTCAAAGATCGCAAGATTGAAACTCAAAGATCGCAAGATTGAAACTCAAAGATCGCAAGATTGAAACTCAAAGATCGCCAGATTGAAACTCAAAGATCGCAAGATTGAAACTCAAAGATAACAAGTTTGAAACTCAAAGATCGCATGATTGAAACTCAAAAATCGCAAGATTGAAACTCAAAGATCGCAAGATTGAAACTCAAAGATCGCAAGATTGAAACTCAAAGATCACAAGATTGAAACTCAAAGATCGCAAGATTAAAACTCAAAGATCGAACGATTAAAACTCAAAGATCGCAAGATTGAAACTCAAAGATCGCAAGACTGAAACTCAAAGATCGCAAGATTGAAACTCAAAGATCGCAAGATTGAAACTCATAGATGGCAAGATTGAAACTCAAAGATCCCAAGATTAAAACTCTTAGATCGCAAGATTAAAATTCAAAGAGTGCCAGATTGAAATTCAAAGATCGCAAGATTGAAACTCAAAGATCGCAAAATTGAAACTCAAAGATGGCAAGATTGGAACTCGAAAATTAAAAGACTGAAACTCAAAGATCGCAAGATTGATACACAAAGTTCGCATGATTGAAATTAAAATATCTCAAGATTAAAACTCAAAGATCGCAAGATTGAAACTCAAAGATCGCAAGATTGAAACTCAAAGATCGCAAGATTGAAACTCAAAGATAGCAAGATTGAAACTCAAAGACCACATGATTGAAACTGAAAGATCGCAAGATTGAAACTCAACAATCGCAAGATTGAAATTCAAAGATCACAAGATTGAAACTCAAAGATAGCAAGATTGAAACTCAAAGATCGCATGATTGAAACTCAAAAATCGCAAGATTGAAAATCAAAGATCACAAGATTGAAATTCAAAGATCGCAAGACTGAAACTCAAAGATCGCAAGATTTAAAATCAAATATTGCAAGATTGAAACTCAAAGATCGCAAGATTTAAACTCAAAGATAGCAAGATTGAAACTCAAAGATCGCATGATTGAAACGCAAAAATCGCAAGATTGAAACTCAAAGATCACAAGATTGAAATTCAAAGATCACAAGATTGAATCTCAATGGTCGAACGATTGAAACTCAAAGATGGCAAGATTAAAACTCAAAGATCGCAAGATTGAAACTCACAGATCGAGAGATTGAAACTCAAAGATCGCAAGATTAAAACTCAAAGATCGCTAGATTTAAACAAAAAAATAGCAAGATTGAAACTCAAAGATCTCAAGATTGAAACTAAAAGATGGCAAGATTGAAAATCAAAGATCGCAAGAATGAGACCCAAAGATCCCAAGTTTGAAACTCAAAGATCGAAGGATTGAAACTCAAAGAATGCAGGATTAAAACTCAAAGATCGCAAGATTGAAACTCAAAAATCGCAAGATGGAAACCAAAAGATCACAAGATTAAAACTCAAATATCGCAAAAATAAAACTCAAAGATCGCAAGATTAAAACTTAGAGATTGCAAGATTGAAACTCAAAGATCGCAAGATTGAAACTCAAACATAGCAAGATTGAACCACTAAGATCGCAAGTTTAAAACTCAAAGATCGCAAAAATGAAACTCAAAGATGGCAAGATTGAAACTAAAAGATCGCAAGATTGAAACTCAAAGATCGCAAGATTGAAACTCAAAGATCGCAAGATTGAAACTCAAAGATCGCAAGATTGAAACTCAAAGATAGCAAGTTTGAAACTCAAAGATCGCATGATTGAAACTCAAAAATCGCAAGATTGAAACTCAAAGATCGCAAGATTGAAACTCAAAGATCGCAAGATTGAAACTCAAAGATCACAAGATTGAAACTCAAAGATCGCAAGATTAAAACTCAAAGATCGAACGATTGAAACTCAAAGATCGCAAGATTGAAACTCAAAGATCGCAAGATTGAAACTCATAGATGGCAAGATTGAAACTCAAAGATCGCAAGATTAAAACTCTTAGATCGCAAGATTGAAATTCAAAGAGCGCCAGATTGAAATTCAAAGATCGCAAAATTGAAATTCAAAGATCGCAAGATTGAAACTCAAAGATCGCAAGACTGAAACTCAAAGATCGCAAGATTGATACACAAAGATCGCATGATTGAAATTAAAATATCTCAAGATTAAAACTCAAAGATCGCAAGATTGAAACTCAAAGATCGCAAGATTGAAACTCAAAGATCGCAAAATTGAAACTCAAAGATAGCAAGATTGAAACTCAAAGATCGCATGATTGAAACTGAAAGATCGCAAGATTGAAACTCAACAATCGCAAGATTGAAATTCAAAGATCACAAGATTGAAACTCAAAGATAGCAAGATTGAAACTCAAAGATCGCAAAATTGATACTCAAAGATCGCAAGATTAAAACTCAAAGATCGAAAGATTGAAACTCAAAGATAGGAGATTGAAACTCAAAGATCACAAGTTTGAAACTCAAAGATCGCAAGATTGAAATTCAAAGATCGCAAGGTTGAAACTCAAAGATAGCAAGATTGAAACTCAAAGATTGCAAGATTGAAACTCAAAGCTCGCATGAATGAAACTCAAAGATTACAAGTTTGAAACTCAAAGATCGCAAGATTGTAACTCAAAGATCGCAAGATTGAAACTCAAAGATGGCAAGATTGAAATTCAAAGATCGCAAGATTGAAACTCAAAAATGGCAAGATTGAAACTCAAAGATTGCAAGATTGAAACTCAAAGATTGCAAGATTGAAACTCACAGATCGAGAGATTGAAACTCAAAGATCGCAAGATTGAAACTCAAAGATCGCTAGATTTAAACAAAAAAATAGCAAGATTGAAACTCAAAGATCTCAAGATTGAAACTAAAAGATGGCAAGATTGAAAATCAAAGATCGCAAGAATGAGACCCAAAGATCCCAAGTTTAAAACTCAAAGATCGAATTATTGAAACTCAAAGAATGCAGGATTGAAACTCAAAGATCGCAAGATTGAAACTCAAAGATCGCAAGATTGAAACCAAAAGATCACAAGATTAAAACTCAAATATCGCAAAAATAAAACTCAAAGATCGCAAGATTAAAACTTAGAGATTGCAAGATTGAAACTCAAAGATCGCAAGATTGAAACTCAAACATAGCAAGATTGAACCACTAAGATCGCAAGTTTAAAACTCAAAGATCGCAAAATTGAAACTCAAAGATGGCAAGATTGAAACTCAAAGATCGCAAGATTGAAACTCAAAGATCGCAAGATTGAAACTCAAAGATCGCAAGATTGAAACTCAAAGATCGCCAGATTGAAACTCAAAGATCGCAAGATTGAAACTCAAAGATAACAAGTTTGAAACTCAAAGATCGCATGATTGAAACTCAAAAATCGCAAGATTGAAACTCAAAGATCGCAAGATTGAAACTCAAAGATCGCAAGATTGAAACTCAAAGATCACAAGATTGAAACTCAAAGATCGCAAGATTAAAACTCAAAGATCGAACGATTGAAACTCAAAGATCGCAAGATTGAAACTCAAAGATCGCAAGACTGAAACTCAAAAATCGCAAGATTGAAACTCAAAGATCGCAAGATTGAAGCTCATAGATGGCAAGATTGAAACTCAAAGATCCCAAGATTAAAACTCTTAGATCGCAAGATTAAAATTCAAAGAGTGCCAGATTGAAATTCAAAGATCGCAAGATTGAAACTCAAAGATCGCAAAATTGAAACTCAAAGATGGCAAGATTGAAACTCGAAAATTAAAAGACTGAAACTCAAAGATCGCAAGATTGATACACAAAGTTCGCATGATTGAAATTAAAATATCTCAAGATTAAAACTCAAAGATCGCAAGATTGAAACTCAAAGATCGCAAGATTGAAACTCAAAGATCGCAAGATTGAAACTCAAAGATAGCAAGATTGAAACTCAAAGACCACATGATTGAAACTGAAAGATCGCAAGATTGAAACTCAACAATCGCAAGATTGAAATTCAAAGATCACAAGATTGAAACTCAAAGATAGCAAGATTGAAACTCAAAGATCGCATGATTGAAACTCAAAAATCGCAAGATTGAAAATCAAAGATCACAAGATTGAAATTCAAAGATCGCAAGACTGAAACTCAAAGATCGCAAGATTTAAACTCAAATATTGCAAGATTGAAACTCAAAGATCGCAAGATTTAAACTCAAAGATAGCAAGATTGAAACTCAAAGATCGCAAGATTGAAACTCAAAGATCGCAAGATTGAAACTCAAAGATCGCAAGATTGAAACTCAAAGATCGCAAGATTGAAACTCAAAGATCGCAAGATTGAAACTCAAAGATCGCAAGATTGAAACTCAAAGATCGCAATTTGAACTCAA
>JAQJVL010001726.1:120544-151615 GCA_035578905.1 Stictocephala bisonia | reverse complement strand
TTTGATTCTTTATTAATCTATGTGGTGCAAGCTTTTCTTGAACTACTGTTTGTATGTTATTAAAACAAACAAATTAAACAGTTTTAACAACAGATTAATCATCAACTATAGCTTTGGACTTGGATATAGATAATCTGCATAGTAAAATGAAACATTTTAATTGGTTTACTTTTAACTATAATTATTTTATAGGCATTTATTTTCTATGATTAAATTTTAGTTAGTTTTGTTTAATGTGGATCATTAATTAAAAATTGTCCAATGAACTTGAAACAATGAGTTCATGACTGAACTGGGATTTCCACCTAAAAATAATTGATTTATGAATGTAAATGTCTAATGATTAATATATTTCTTAATCGTTCCAAACATAATTGAACTTATCAACTACAAAGTTGCCAAAGAAGATAATTAAAACTCAAAAGAAAATTAAAAGGTGATTAAACATTGGTTGTGCCATATTTTGCTACTTTCCTTCTTGAGATATGAAGAAATGTGTCAATTCGTAGAAACGAATCAACTTAAGAGAATAGCTGTATTTTTAACTACTTAACAAAAACACAATATAAATAAAATTAACATGTAGTCATTTAATTAAAATTAAATACTGAACGTTCTTAAATGACTACAGCAAAAAAATTACACTGTCTGATTTCATATTTATGTAATACAAAATTTTAAACTACTAAAAACATATATTTATAAGAACTTTATGATCACATTTAATTTTATCAATTAATCAAAAAAATTATATTTTAAGGTAAGTGCATTCAAATCATAGTAAAGATATTCAGACTCTTCAATCAAGTCTGTTTACAGAAGAGAGTTATTTGTCAAGTGTCAGCTTCATATTATTTCTGGTAATGATGGAACGGTCTCCAATGAGAGCAAACATTTCTGGTTGTTCACACAAACGGAAAGGAACAAGCAACTTGAAATCATACCTTAAGTTAGCATAATACACAGAACCAAAATATGGACATCTGTAAGAATGGGGAAGGGAGATTAGTGAAAATTTTATCAAACATACGTAAAAGTGACATTTGTTCAGTTTTCATAAAGTTAATTTAGGGGTTTTAATGTACTTTACTGTCACATTAAGATTTAAGTAAGATTTGAAATCAGGTTACAGCTAATACATAACTTTATAAATTACTACATTTATCGAAAACTACATTGCTCGAAGAAAAGACATGTTGGATGTAGTTATGTCTGTCAAAAAACGAATGGTCTGTTAAAAAAACCGGTACAAACACAGACATTGGCCTCAAAATACAAACCATTGTACAAAATATGGATCTATGGTAACCCTTATCACAAATCATAAAACAAATTTGAATTCTACAAGAGTCAGTATTAATTATGATATATTAAAACGTGTACCGCTCAAATACTCAAGTGTACAGAATACATTAAATTGCAATCAATGTTCGTAGATTCAGTAAACTAGCATAAAAATATATCAAAATTGATACTTTGACCATTCGACTGTTAAACCAAACAAGGCGTTCGTATTTCACTGACAAATAACCCTTTAAAACAGCTTGAATGAAAAATAACGATTTTATTTTTGGTTTTTAGATATCTTGACGATTCTCTAAACATACAATTGATTTGGCACACTTATGTACGATGTACAGAGTAAATACTAAATCACATAGTGAATTGTTCTAAACAAACACATGCTGCATCATACTCGAAAATATCATTTTTCTTTTGCAATAATATCAAATTACAATTCTATCAGTACAAACTGATTGATAAATTGTAAATAAAGTAACAATTACTTTATTCAGGAATTGACAAGGAACATTAAAAAAGAAAAAACATCTGCTAACAGTTTTGTTGCTGAAAAAATGAGTTTCCAAAAATGTATATTTAAAAATAGCTTCATAGATAGTTTAATTGTGTTGGTAAAGTGTATTAGCCTTGTTTACCCACAATAATAGAGTTTGTTTTTATTGTACTTTTTAATAAATCCAATATTACTAAAAGTGATCAGGGTTAAATGAATCATTCAACCAATTTCAGAATGATCTTTCCCATTTTATTTCACTCAAATGCCTTGAGTAATTACAACAATGGAAATCAAATTTCTATTGCACTGCTTCTTAAGGGTTTTAATCCGAACGTGAATTAGAAACTTGCTACCTTTAAATGATGCTTGGCATTTAAATGAGCCCGAACATAAGTAACTACCAACTCCACTCGTTGGTTATTCATTGAGATCATGATGCAATATGTGTTAATTGCGTTGCCTGGTTAAAACCTGCTTGAGCTCACAATGTGCTACACTAAATGCAGAAACTGGTTGGATCATGCATGTAGGAATTGTCTAGCCATCAGAGAGTGGAGGAGTCACCCATCCGTACTTATCATGCGTCTTGACAAGACTCCGGAATGATTCTTCGGCTGATCTTCGAGTGAAATCTTTACTGCTGCTTTTTGCTTTCTTCACTATCCTCCCCTAAAAAAATGATAGCTAAATATTATTTGCAAACTTATAAAATGCACACTCAATAAGTGTGTGTATTTAGAATCGTCTTCAAAATAATTATTACAAATACTTTTTTTAAAATAATTTCAATACTATTCATTGTAATAATTATAATAATACTACTAATTACATTTAAATTATACTGAACAACCTACTTATCTGACCTAATGTGACGGCAAGTCAAGCCAGACTCTTTCAAGTGGTAAAGAACTTGGTTTAGAAACTAAACCAGATTCAATAACTTGTGTATGTAATGAATTCTTTCACTTCCCCAAATGAGAAATGGACTCTTCCAGCCGCTCTGTTCCAAAAAAATTGCCAGCTCAAATATTTGGACTCATTAAGCAGTGACAACCATTAATACACAACAAGTTAAAAAGAACAACATTTGCAGTACTAATAACTAAAGCTTCTGGTAACGACCCACCAAGATGTTATCTACAATATTTACATCAACAAATATTTCGCCCATGCTGTGACGCCACATTTTGTATGATACCAAAGCTTGTACTGTATCTAGTAAATAAACACTCAAATTATAAACGAGTTTACTAATGCATGGAAGTATAATTCAAAATAAAATGGAGAACGCAAAGAAATGGCATGAAAGAAGTGTGGCTTAGTCAATAATAAATAGGTACTGGAGTTGATGCCATTATGGAGGCCATGAAGCCATGCATTTTTCAGATCCATTTCAGACATTGTTGCTTTTACTCTACTCTGCTCAGACTCTACCTGCTGTTACATTAAACATAACATCTCCCAGGCGGAACGGAGATCTCTTATTGGTACCATACTTCTCAACATGGGTTGTCATCGTGTAGGTATTTATACTTTATACTTTTACTTTTATTGTCTGAATAAATTTTTTTGTAAGAAGAAGGTATGCACATTTAGGAGCAAACGTTTTTAACTTTTCTTTTAATTACATTTTCGTAAGCAAAAGAACAAAATCATAACTAACAAAAGAATATGGTTTTTTTCTCCAATAACCTAAAATTAACTAATTATGAATGGTGACAAAACATAATCGAATCAAATTCGAAAAGTAATCAATTATTATTACTTTGAACAATAGAACTCAAAACATACAATAGTTTGGTTTTACTTTCTCCACATATAAGTTAGCATAAAGAAAGTATTGTGATCGTCCAAAAAACATTTTACAAGTTAGTCTGAAAATCCATTTCAGGGTACCCTGAACCTAAAAAAGTTGTTTATTTGAAAAACATTTTTGGTGTCTGTCCGTATGTATGCCTGTCTGTATGTGCAATTTTCTGGAGACCAAAGGGATGGAGAGATTTTTATGAAATTTTGTATGTAGGTGTATTTAGCCAAATATCTCCAGACCATTTTTTCACTTTTTTGAAATAATAGTTTTTTATTTGTATGGTCATAAAACATACAAAAATAGAAATTCTCAAAAACAGCTCTAACAAATTTGACTAAATTTAATTTTTTCGAATTACAATTTAAAATATTTTAGTGTGTGTGTGTGCGCACGCATGCGTGTACGTGTATGTGTCTTAGTGTTCATTACGGTGAGGTGTCACATGGGATGTTTCTAAAACTATTCTTATCACATGAGACTATAAGCTGTATTACTGTGATAATATTGTATTGTTCCTTTTTTTATATATGACAAAAAAAGACATTTGGGAATCAAACTGGTAATTTTTAAAAGTTTTGATTTTCTAGTGTTTAATATGGGGGAAAGTTTGTGCCAATTCTTTGGAATCATTTATTTGACTATTACATCAACAGTTGTTTTACTAAGCAATCTAATGCTTGAAACTTAATAAAATAATATTCAGTTTTAACACTAGTTTATTACAGTGTTTAGGACTAAATATCAATGGGAAACACCTAACTATATCAAGCTAATTCGTTTCAATGATTAAGTAGAAAATGTAGTGTATTTTTTGTTGATTTAAAAAAGGCTCTTGGAAAAAATAGTAGCCTATATAATTAATTTTTAATCTAAGCAAAATATGTTTTTAAGAATTAGTTTAGAAGCATCATGACATAAAAATAACTTATTTAAATAATTAATGTATGTCTCGCTAATTAGTCTACAGCATTATTGAAGTATTTAAAAGTGTTCCTCCACATAGGCTTAGCCTTGGAGGTTTACCTCTTTGTTGTTCTCAGATTTAATCTATATCTTTCTTATTTTTCTATATTATATGATGGTCAGCCTTGGCATGTATAGTCTTGGTAATTGATTTTGTTTTGTTATCCTTTCTATTTCTCAGATTGGTTATTGAAATAGTTATGTGTATAGTATGGTTACGTTTTTTTTATGTAAATTATGGATGTTTTTTGAGAAAAATTAAGATTATTATTATTTTTGTTTCTTACATTACAACTCTAGTTCATCCTAATCTTGGTAACCAGTCACTGATAGATCTAACATGAGTGTTTCTAGAATACAAATACCAATATTCTATGTTAAAACAAAATTCCAGCAATTACTTTAGTTACCACACTAAGAAGCAGATGTGGTTTGTAATGTTAATATTAATATTAGTTTGGAATTAAATATCTAACCTGTCCTTTGACAATACTGGCAGCGAATTGCATGATAATGGCTTCGACAGTGTAAGCACTCGCCCATCCTCTCGGAGTGAGTAACTCCATGCAGATTGCTCCACCCTCCATCACGAAGCCCCGCTCTATCCGTGGCGAGATCACTCTCATGAACGGTGGTGCGAAGGGGAAGTTGTCAGGGAATGTGATCTGCAGGAGGATGTGTGGGATGTGTTGTTCTCGCATGTCTGCGGCCAGTTCACTCTCAGAGTCGATCTGGTGTAGTCGAACATGCCACTCATACAGGTTATCGTTGATCAGACTTACCTGGAAATAGTGCAAAACTTAAAGCATTAGACAATTATTCAAGAATAAAATTAAAGAAATTTAATATTGTTCACCTTATAACTATTGGATGATGCATTGATTTTATATTCATTTATTTATTTGTAAGATGCAACTAGTCAAGTTTGGGCGAATATGGATGTGATGAGAGTAGATAAGCGAATGTAGTCATTGTTACAAAGTAAGGCCAACTATTCCTAAGAAAAGTCATTGATTAATAACCTGATGAAAAATTAACAGCTGGTGATTATCAGCTAATTCCATTCAAAATTTTTTATGACAATATAAAACACCCAGTAGCGACACTCCCATTGCATAGTGTGACGCTAGCGTTTCTAATGGCAGGAGCATACAACACACCCATATCGTTGTTTTGCATTGTGTCTTGCAAATAAGTGGAATATATCAATAGAAAAAGGCCCATTATAGATTATTTAACATTTACTAATAACAGCTGTGGATGTAAATGCAAAGCAGAAATACGCACTTTCCTGCTCCCATTGCTATGATCACTAGTGCCGTGTTTATCACACTTTTTTTAATTGGAGTGTCGCTACTAGATGTTTAATACTTTCATCAAACTGAGAACATTTAGCTTATGAAGCTGGGCTTTAACCAACTAAGCTACTGACAAATTATTCATTTATACAAAGGATACTAATAATATGAATTTTTGTTACAAAAAACAATGTCTTAAAATTTGAATAGAACTTTTGAGAGTAAATAAAAACACTTTATTTTATTATTTTCAAGCTAAATTTCAGTCCAAAAGTTAGTAAACTATTTTGGAAGTGTTTCCTTGAACCAATTAGTAGACAACATTTTTGAATTAATTAATTTTGCATTTGTTTTTATAGTAATTTATAGTTTTTTTACATTTAACATATTTTGTTTCTGTAGCTATGTTTAGTGGTTTGAATTCCTCTAATTTCAGAAGGATTCATGGGTAGCTTTAATCTTTTGCCAGTTAGACTGACCTGTTAATAAATAACAAACATTTTGTGTGAATTTTGGTTGTTTACAACTTAGATACAGGTAGTTTTAGGCTATAAATTGTTATGAAATATGATATTAGATACAAACATTTCTATTTACTATACCGTTTTATAGTTTTTATATGTGCTAGCATAAAGATTTATATTCAATCTCTCCTTGGCATTTACAGCTTTTGTACTTTGTATCTATCACATACAAACTTTGCCAGATCTTGCAAAGCTTGGTGTTCCTCGTAAACACCAAAAATTCAATATAAACCTTTGTATATCTGTATCTTAATTCTGTATTTATAATGTTAAGAACGCAAATAAGCCCACAGGCTAACACGGGACTCATTTTACATGAGAACGTATGGTTCCTAACACCATGAATTCCAGCGTTCATTAAAAAGACTCACTACTGAAGCTGTAACTACATAATTATCTCATGATGATGGGTCAACACTGGGGAATTTACATGCAAATTTCCAACACATCTGTCTGGGGAATCAAAGGCACGATAATAATAATAATTACTTTTTCATGTAATTTCAGTTTGTTTGAGTAATTATGAAGTCATGAGTAAAAATGAGTAAGGCCATGAAGTAAAAATATATCAGCTGTTCAATCTTATATCATCTGATGTTATTTCCCCTACACATGACTGATGCATAGAGAGGCATCCAAGGTGCACTTTTTTTGTTACCGGTCACACTATAGTTGGTGGTCCTAATATCCTTTTTAAGTTGGGGCCAGTTTGACCAAAACGATTTAAAAAGAGTTTTGAAAAGGATTAGCTTATGTCTCTTGAGAGTTGTCTTTTATTAGTGGTAGTCAATAGTCAATCTTTATTTTCACAAAACATTTAAATAAACCAGCAAAGCTGGAGAGACAGGTGAAATTGTAATAAATTTATAATTAAACTAATAAATTAATAATAAATTTATAACTAACCTAAAAAAATTTACTTATAAAATAATTTACCTAAAAAAAACATATATACAAAAATTTGCTTAAAACTAACAAAATACATCATTTAAGAAGTCATGTATATAATAAGCCTTGCCTATGAGTAATTTAGTTACCGATATTTAAAAATTTTTTAATATGTTTCAGAGTAATTAGTAATCTGTTATAAATTTTTTTCCTGTATACTGTGGTAGTTTTTCTAATGAAGTCAATCTGTGAGTAGGTAGTTGGAAATTATCTCGATGCCTTGTTAAATAATTATGGAGATGGTTTTCATTTATGAACAAATTCTCATTTCTTTTAATGAAAAACAGGCATTGCAAAATATATAACGATGGCAATGTTAATACTTTAAATTCTTGAAATATTTCTCTACAAGAGCATCTATAATTTGAAAACATCATAATTCTTAGAATTTTTTAATTTTAAAAATTGACTCAGAATTACTGTGGCTAACCCAAAATTCTATAACATATTGCATGAGAGAGTAAAATAAAGAATAGTATACAATAATTTTAGTTTTAAATCTGTGACATTTTGCAAAACTGACATCTGAAAACATACAGTACTTAATTGTTTAGCCAAAATATGTATGTGTTCATTCTATTTTAAATTGTTTTGCATTTGAATGCCTAGAAATTTTATTACATTTGCCTAGTTCACAGTTTCTCCTTCAAAATTATTCTAAAACTCAAAACTTTCCTATTTTGAATGGTTTTAAAACAAATAATTTGAGTTTTGGAGCAGTTAAGTTGTAGACCATTTACAATAAACCAATTATTTAACTCTTTAACAGCACCATTTATTGAATGTTGTAAACTGAATTGGATTATTTGCTTTCAATATGGCTGTTGTGTCATCAGCATAAAGAATTACTTTTGAATTTAGATTACAAGGTAAGTCATTAATATAAATTAAAAATAACTGAGGTCCCATAATTGATCCTTGGGGCCACCTAAAAAGCTATCTTTCAAATCATTCCATTCATAGACATTATTTTTGTAAATAGTTGTTCTATGAGACCGATTTAGTAAATAAAATTTTATCCATTTTAAAGCGATTTCAGAAATATTGTAAATTAAGTTTAGCAAATAGGATGTCATGAACGACATAATCAAATGCTTTAGACAAATCACAGAAGACCAGCTACATTCTGTGACCTGTCCAGGCTACAATTAACTTTTCAGAGAAATTCAGATAAAGCTAGAACTTCAGACCTAAAACCATATTGCTCTCCTACAAAGATGTTGTTACTCTCAAAGGAGGAAGACAATTTTTCTGCAGCTATTTTTTCAAAAACTTTAGAAAAGGCAGGTAAAATTGATATTGTCGATAATTATCGGGGTTTGAGTTGTTACCTTTTTTGAAAAGTGGTTTTAATTTCGGCATATTTTAACTGACAGGGAAAAATTCCACTATGAAAAGATTGTTTATTTATCAACCTCAAAGGGCCAGCAACAAAATCACCAGTTCTTTTAAGTAGCTTAATAGGAATTTCATCCCAGCCTATAGACATTTAATTTTCAATGATGAAATGATGTTGATAATTTTTTTTCTTGTTATTGGTTGGAATTCAAAAGCAGGTACATTATTTTTCAAGTTAAAATTATTTACAAGACTCTATGCACAGGCTTTATCAAATGTGTCTGTGTTTATTTCCGAAAATTTCTTATTACTCTGCTATTCTTAAGCCATCAGAAATAATGTAGTCCTGTTTATTATATTGGACAGTTTTACTTTATTTTTTTCTTGTTCAAGCTCCGAGTTTACAACTGCCCACACAGCCTTACTTTTATCTTTTGATTTCTTAATAAAACTACAAAGTGCAAGTTTCTTAGCCAAATTACATACATATTTAAAAACCTTTTTGTATATTTTAATATATTTCATAAAATCATTGTCAGTATTGTATTTTGCTATTTTGTTAAGTTCTCGTTTCCTAGCACTAGATGTTCTGATACCCTGTGTAACCCAAATGTATATTAATCAGTTACATTAAAAACAAAATGAAACATTATAATTTATATGTCACTTAATACTAAACACTTACAATAAATTGAAGGTCTTAGATGGTCTGCATCCAACCAAATAAATAATTTTTATTTTAATGAAGTCAGAGTTAATTATAATAATTATTAAGTTAATTGTTATATTATTGAGTTATTACAATAGCTGTTGAAAGGCCAAATTAGTGAATTTAAGATAATAGCAAATTGAATTTTTGTACTTATTAGAAAATTATTTTAAAACTGTTAAAAAGGGTGTATTGTTCCTTTAATTAGCAAAAGATGTTGTGTACTACTATATTATGTACAACATAATTCATTTAGTTTTTATTCTGTCAACATTGAGTGAATGTGATGCACCTTTTATAAAAAGTGCAATATTTAGAATTTAAATTTTAAATTTATTATGTAATTAAACCACAGGAGCATGCTACATGGAAATACAAGCAGATAAACCACTAAACTTCACATTTTGTTCTACTTTCTCTTGCCGTTGTCTAGTCTATGGTCCTTGGTACCTGTGAAGAGAAAGTAATCTCTATCGTATTATTATAATTAGAGAAATTTTCTATTTGTTACAGTTCATCAACTAGTTCTACCATAAAATAGGAAATTTCATCCCCGTAATATATTTAACTTTATTAAATGAATACCTCCTGCTAGCTTAATGGTAAGCACTCCCGACTTCAACACAGAGGATCACGTGTTCAAATCCCAGGAGGTCAAACTAGATGAGTTTGGACTGTTTCCATAACAATTTTAGAGAATCGATGTAAACTTCTCTAACTGGATCGCTCACAGAGTGCGATTATTGAATTATTGAAATTATAGTCAATAATTACTGAAAAAAATATGCATCAAAATTATTTCATTGTTATTAAAAATTTTATTAAATAGATTGGTTTTCCAGATTTCCACAAAATCTGGAACTATAACACCTATTGTGGACAAATGCTAAAAAAAGGAAGAAATTTAAGCCATCAGACTTTACTGTTCAATGCAGTAAAAGTAATATATTTAAAATTTATTTAAATGTACAAATTAAATATATATCACAAGAGTTAAAAATTGTATATTATGTAACAGTTAAGAAAGCTTTATGTTGTGACAGTCAGTAACATATATAATGCAGGTTTTGTTATGCAATTCCTTCTTTGGGCCTCTATGATTAATTATTTATGGATCATAAACCTTTCCTGAGATGTTTCTTAAACTATACACTTAATACTGAATTAGCTATATTGGCAATTAGCAAAACACATTTCAATTAATTGTAATGTTAAAATATTTCCAGCGTTGCATTGAAGACTAGGCAGTTTGGCAGGGCTGGGCACCATTACTGCGGTGGGAGTAGAGCAGTGAGCAGGCTCGCATTCACGGAACGGAGTACACGATTCAGTTAGAGTAGTATACATCAATGTGTTAGAGTTCTCAATATAAAATACCACTGGTGTTGAAAGACATAAAATATGCCTGGTGAAAACAAGTGTATAAAACGAATATGATGAACACAAATAAAAATTAACCAACATCTACTTTTATTCTTTAATAATTTTTTTTAGTGCCCCCTTGTTTTTAGTGCCCCCTTGTTTAATCTTAACTAATTACTTCATTTAAAGCTACCTAGTAATATTCTTACTTCAAATATTTAAAGAATACTTTTTTAACTGTTCAAATGCTAAGAGAAACATAAAAAATTTGATTCCAGTATATTTCAATATTAAATATTATAAAACAAATTAATCACACTTAGATTATTTTTGTAAAATTAATTATATCAAATGTACATCAATATAATTTAACTTACAGTGAACACTGGATCATCTTTTCTTTCATTACGTTGGATGTCTTTAAGCTCCTTCATCAGCCGTCGGGTACGGACTGCCTTCTGTGCAAAACTCTCTTCGGCTTTCTTGTTGCGGCTCGCACTTGGTGTATCTAAAGGCCCGGGCTCTGAAGGCGTCACAATATCTCTATGACGACTGAGTAACCTACGTGCGGGGGAGCCACCAGACTTAGCTTGACCGTTGGTACTGCCACTCCCCTCTCCTTCTGACATTTTGTCTGACGACCGGAACAACTTGCGGAAAGCAGCTGCCATTTTTTCCTTAGACCTTGATGTCATTTCAGAGGATTAGCTCAGCATCCACCTCAGATCCTGAAACATAATTAAATATTCTTAACACTCTTCGATCAGTCAATTTTTATTCAACTTGATGTCTTAATATTTTGAATAATGCTCTCAAACTCTTGAATGGCTAACACAATAAATATATTCACTAGAATATATTAAGTAAATAAAACTCAAGTATGAGTGTGCTGGAATTTTCAATGTCTCCATGTAATGCAGTTGTTAAATGAATTGCCGTATCACTTTAATAATTATTCTAATACATTTTGTATTATCATTGTTGTAATTATATTGTTTATTTGATTTATGAAATTTTTTGATAAAGCTGATTATATATAGTCTGCTTAGAAAATGACCTATTGAAGGTGAGTGAGATGCACTGAGTGGTTGAAGTGAGACAGAACTAATCTTCCACGATTGTGTAATTCCTTTTAATAATTGTTTTGGCAAACAGCATACGGAGGATAGTGTGCTGGCGTTGCAAAGCAAGCCCTGTCCAAGTCTGTTGCTTCTTTAGCTGCATTGACCATTGTTTGGTTTGATTAACACCAACGAATCAAGCTTAGAATAATTAAATCATGATTTAGTATCTAAATAGCAACTAATAATAGCAATAGCACAATGAATAATTATGAAAACATTAAACAGGAATTAAAAAAATAATTAAACACTTTTGCCATAGTAAAACATTTGAAGGCGGTCACGCCCGTGAACTAAGGCAACAGTAGTGGAAGTATTCCCCTCTGCCGCTGGAACCTCTACATCTGCTAAATATGACATGCAGGTTGTAAATACTCCCATTTTACATAACATACTTTGATTGACCTACCCATCCTGCCATTGTACACCTGGCACGTTCAATTCGTAAACACATATTCAATTAATGTGTCTGGCGATGTGTGTGATCTCAATTTTCACTGAATCTGACTAATATTTAGTGTTGACGTCTTGTAGCGATGAATAAATATAAATAATTTATAAAGCATCTAGTACAATGTCTAGTATATCATCAACAGCAAACTAGATGAAAAAATCATTAGGTACTCACCTAGTTAAAATTATAGAAAAAATATTTTTAAAAAAAGATCACTTGATGATCACCATAATTATTTTGTAATTAGTTATTTAGGGTTTCTAAGAAAAAGTATTCATTATTGATTGGTAAGACGGCGATCGTAAAGATATTGACAAATATGAAGGGCGAATGAGTCTAGTCATTGTCATTAACTAAGTTCCTCAGAAAGAGCTATTTATTAATAGCTGAATAGCCAAGGCAAAGTACGCATGATTTGTAATAAAGCTTAAATTCGCTCAACACTTTCATTTTCAATCTATTTCTAATCTTTACAATTAATAAATTAAAGAAAAAAATAAATAGATAAAACATTTTGCTTCAATATCATCAGAAATTAGTTTTATTTTGTTAACAGAGAATTAAGAAGAAACCTTTTTATGTTTAAATGTAATTATATGTATTTTATGTATATATTTCGAGAAAATAAATATATTCTTATTCTTATTCTTAAATACTAAGCGTTGATAGATGAATGAATGAATGAATGAAAATCGTCTTTATTCATCATTTGTAATCATGTACAAAGAATGGCGTCATCATATATATAAATTATCATCCTTATCACTTATCATAATAATGCTAATGTAAGTAGTCTCAGTGGAAGAATTCATCAACTGAATATAAAGGTTTTGTTAAAAAGTAATTTTTTAGATTATTTTTAAATTTTTTAATGTTGGAAAAGTTTTTTAAGATGTTGGGAAGAGAATTATAACCTTTTATGCCTGTGTATGTTGTTTTTTTCTCAAAGAATCCTAGTCTATGAGATGGTATAGAATAATTATTTCTATTCCTTGTGAAGTATTCGTGAAAATCCCCTACCAGTGAGACAGTGCTTGAATTTTGAACAGTATACAAAATACATTGATAAATATAGTTACTGTATACAGTCATTATACCTAGTTCTGTAAATTTATCCTTAACCGATTCTTGCCAATTTAATTTCAACATAATGCGGATTGCACGTTTTTGTAATATCAAAAGCCTGTCCATGTTAGTTTGGGAAGTTCCTCCGTAGATATTAATTCCAAAAGATAAATGTGAATGAATGTGGGCAAAGTAAATTAGCTTTAATGATTCAAGTTTACAAAATTTGGATAGCCCGGTAAAGTGCAAATAAGCCTGATGAAATTTTGTTTGCCACATGATCAATATGATGATTCCAACTCAATTTACTATCTATGTGCAAGATATGTGTGCTTTCTTATTTAGACATGAATATTTTAATAAATTAACTTAAATGACTTTTAGATACCGTACTGGATTAAAACATAATCATTACAAATTGTTTGTAGTAATGGATTGTAATGATATTCCTAATGGATTCTGTCAGTGACGGGCCTGTAATCGTCTACTGATTCCATCATTAATAACTGCGAGATCGGTCTCGCTCAAATGATCTGCTTATATCAAAATTGGATGAAAGTGATCACTCAATTATTTATATCTAATTACAACCCTACTTTGTGATTTGTAATTTTACTTTCAACTCGTATTGTTGTTACCTATTTTTATTAAATAGAAGAGAATATAAATTAAAGTTTTTGTAATTCAACAACATATGTGTGAAGAAATTTAGTTTTCATTAATCGCAAAATAACATTTATTTCACAAACACTTCTGACATCCACAAATCTCTCCAAAATAAATAATAACAAATCTACAGTATTTGTTCACTGACTATGTATACTTATTCCCTATTGTATATTTGACAATTTTATCAGTTCTTGTGGCAATGCTTGTTCAGACCTGTCCTAATAATTCCAGTGTTTACTAAAGTAATAGAAATTATAGTTTATGACCAAGTAAGCTTGTATTTGGAGTTCAATGGCGTATTAAATATTGCTCAATTTGGTTTCAGACAGGGAAAATCAACCTTAGATGCTATGGGCAAGCTAGTAAGACAGATTTTAGCAGCTTTTGAAAACAAGGCAGTGATAAAGAAAGGCTGTGATCTTAGCAGAGCCTTCGATTGTGCCAAATATATTGACCTATTTATGAAACTTAATTTATATGGCTTTAATGATGCTCATATTCATTTTTTTAAGTCTTATTTATCTCAGCGTAAACAAAAAGTATTTATAATACTTTTGAATTATAAATAATTAAATGTATTTATAATACTTTTTTTTAAAGTTCTGCTCATGGTTATTGTCAAACCCCTTTTACAACATTGAAGAGTTTTTTAGTATTAAAAACATTGTTTTTTAGCTATACAGATTAAATTTTGTAAATGGTTTACAATTTTCTAGATTTATGTACTTGTGAGTTTTTCTTACATGACTTAGCAAATATTTTGCATGTAGAAGATTTGTTAAAATCGAATGATAATGTTTGTATATCAATAAATATTTCTTGATTCTTATCTGGTTGTAGAATATCATCAACCACTGTACGTGTATGAGCGGGTGGGTGGGTTACTACCACTGAATGTGTATGGGAGGGTGGGTGGGTCACTACCACTTTACGTTTATGGCGGGCGGGTGGGTCTCTACCACTGTACGTGTATAGGCAGGCGGGTGGGTCACTACCACTGTACGTGTATAGGCGGGCGGGTGGGTCACTACCACTGTACGTGTATGGGTGGTCGGGTGGGTCACTATCACTGTAAGTGTATGGGTGGGTCACTACCACTGTACGTGTATGGGCGGGTGGGTGGGTCACTACCACTGTACGTGTATGGGCGGGTGGGTGGGTCACTACCACTGTACGTGTATGGGTGGGTGGGTGGGTCCACTACCACTGTACGTGTATGGGAGGGTGGGTGGGTCACTACCACTGTACATGTATGGGCGGGCGGGTGGGTCACTACCACTGTACGTGTATGGGTGGGTCACTACCACTGTACGTGTATGGGCGGGTGGGTGGGTCACTACCACTGTACGTGTATGGGCGGGTGGGTGGGTCACTACCACTGTACGTGTATGGGTGGGTGGGTGGGTCCACTACCACTGTACGTGTATGGGAGGGTGGGTGGGTCACTACCACTGTACATGTATGGGCGGGCGGGTGGGTCACTACCACTGTACGTGTATGGGTGGGTCACTACCACTGTACGTGTATGGGCGGGTGGGTGGGTCACTACCACTGTACGTGTATGGGCGGGTGGGTGGGTCACTACCACTGTACGTGTATGGGCGGGTGGGTGGGTCACTACCACTGTACGTGTATGGGTGGGTGGGTGGGTCCATTACCACTGTTACCACTGTACGTGTATGGGAGGGTGGGTGGGTCACTACCACTGTACGTGTATGGGCGGGTGGGTGGGTCACTACCACTGTACGTGTATGGGCGGGCGGGTGGGTCACTACTACTGTACGTGTATGGGTGGGTGGGTGGGTCACTACCACTGTACGTGTATGGGCAGGTGGGTGGGTCACTACCACTGTACATATATGGGCGGGCGGGTGGGTCACTACCACTGTACAGTATCTTTGCTATTCAAAATTGACAGTTACGAATTAACAAAAATATTTTATAAATTGCACTTAAAGTGGAGGTTGGGTAACTTTATTTAAATGTGGATGAAACAGTACACTTAAATGTAGATGAAAGCTGTGATCTACACTTTGAGTTGGCTCAGATTAAAATTGGTGTGAATTTCGAGGTAGCATTAGTAATCATTAAAATGTACACTGTACACATCCTACAATCGGATGAAGTAATTATTTTTGTTATAGGTTTTAATTCTTTTTAAATTTATTTTAATAGAAGGTTGTTATTTAAAATATAATTGTTCTGTAAATAATACTGCATATATCTTTATTGTAAGAGCTACATATATAATTGTCATTTAGTTATAACCTATAGTTTAAGACCAATTTTAATTTACTCTTGACTTGACCTGGTCTCATGTAGATGTTGTCAATACTTGGAAAAGTCTTATGTTGATAAAAATGATTCGATTTGATTATGTGGTAGTAGAGTGCTGATTTCTGATTTATGGATTTTTGCCCATTCAAACTTTAATGATCTGAAAGGGTCTAATATAAACTTAAAATCATAGAAGATATTTGGAAAAATTATTATAATCAGTTTAAGTAAAAATCACTACTGAATACTTAAAAACTTACTAGAACATTTTAAGTTTAATACGGTAATTATTAACAAATCACCCTTGATTAAAACACTAAGTTAAATATTTCTCTCTTTAAAACGCAAGTTAGTTGAGCTTCAAAAACCAGATAATCGCTGGGGTTGCAGTAAAGTTCTGCTCTAACATGACGTAATATTAGGTCAAACAAAGCCGTAGAGTCTGAGTGGGTTACAGAGTGTGCTTGCTCTTGAAATCTTCTTCACATTCACCCTCATCTCATTTCAACTCCCTGACATTGGCACTGTCTGACAAAAGTATATAAACTCCAAAATGGCCGTGTGTGATAATTGTTGATTTATTTCCTCACGTGGAAGCAAGCTGTGAAGAACTATTTATGTTTTAGCTGTATTAATTCTCCTTTTACACACTTGTTGTTTTCCTTAATGTAATGTAATGTTATGATGAGTTGTCATTGTGTTCAAAAGTACAGTACTATACTCAGTTGTCATAATATTTACACACATTTTTCTCAGTTTATATTTTTTCAAAAAATATGCCTACTCCAAAAACCTTTTATTTTCCGTCACAATTGTTTTAGGTTAGGGGCTGTACTATAATAATAATGATGTATTTGATGTAGACGAGTGCTTGTGCTGCTATCTAACGGCGATTGGTTCAAATAAGCTCAGATTCAGTGTTTGCTAGAGACAAAAGAGGAATGAAGAGAGATAAAGAGGGAGACAACTGGCGTTATCTGAAAAAACTGAACATGAACTTTTTTCATAACGAATATGAAATAATTCGTTATGAATGAAATCATCACAATCAAAATAATAGGGTTATCATAGAGAAGAGGGGATAACGAGAAAGAGAGAGATAAGGGGACATAACAGGGGAAAAGATAAGCTGTGTATGCCCAAAATTTAATCAATCCATGAAAATCAACAATAATATACAACAATTAATGTGTCATACAAAATCAACCTATAGTAAATAATATGTGAATCAATATCCTATATATTGAATCACATTCAAAATAAAGTGCAAGACTGGCTTGACTCAGTACTTGAAAGAATATCAATCGATAAACAAAACAAAGTTGCTGCATTTGGGCGATGACTACATGATGAAGGCATAAGATATAGGTTAACAAAAGAGCAAAGCTAATAATAAAACATTCATCAAACTTAATAATTCAAGGACGTTTTCATGAGGCAACAATCAGTGGGTCAATCAGAGCAAGCTGATTGAATCAATCAGTCAGCTGATTGTCAAACAGGCAGGTGATTTATATTTCCTTGTCAAGAAGAACTGTGTTTCATTACTGTTATCTATATTTTATATCTACCATATGAAATATTAACAATCGGCTCCTTTATGACAAAGCCTTAAAATGAAGTTGGAGGCCTTGACTACAACTTAATATACAAGAGATGGTAGAATTCTTCGGTTTAAGCATCAAATTTACAAAAGTTTCATAATTATTTAAATGTACAGATTATTTAAGTAACTTTTTATAATCATAATAAATGTTTAAAATACAAATTATACAGTATTTTGCATAACATGTGGGATGGTAGTCAAGGTATGGATGTTGTGTGGGGAAGAGAACTGAGTATTAGACTTGTCAGTTAGCTGAAAATCAGACCAATACTACGTTGTTCGGATTCCACGTAAAGCTGTAAGTCCCTTAGTTGCCCTGGCTATTGGCCTATTAATAAATAGTCCTTTCTGAGCTAAGTCAAACTCAGATAGTACCAATAACTCACTCGTTCATCTACACTCATTCACCCCACATATTCGCCCATATATCTATGATCGGCGTCTTAGAAATGAATAATATTAATACCTAACATTGTAATGGCTATTTAGTATTTGATTGCTTGGGTATGAACTTAAACTGATGTGACAAAAGGACAATATTGATCTCATTATAGAAGTGTAAAGAATAATTATTTTCAATAAATTTTTTTAATAAATGAACAGGAAGTTTTATTTAAAATGACTAATTTTATAAGCACTTAAACTCTTTTTCATTTATCGCCAGGGATTTTCTTGATATGTACAAGATTTTATAGCATTCGATATTTATTTTTAATGTCCATATTGTTTAATGTAAACGTACCCTTTTTCATTGGGTTTAAAAATAAAAAAAGGGTGACCTCCTCCTTATACTAAAATTAAAATCTACAAAGTACATATTTATATCTAGAATAGCTTAGATTTATAAAAGTTAAACTGTCTCAGTTAAAACTTATAGTTCAAATTGGATATGCAACTATCTTAGAAACAAAACTAACTTCCATCCCTTTCCGACACCCATTATTTAAAGTGAGCTCTCCGATTATACTCCATGTACATCTGATTAAATTGCAAAACTGTCAAACTAAATTTGACTTGCTAATCTGATATTTCACTCCTCAGCAGACTTGTCGAGAGAGATTTAGAGGGAAAAGGAATTATAATTATTGTTCTACCTATCTAAAGGCTGAACTTCTTGAAAACCCCAGATGAGCTAAAATCTGCTCTCTTAAATAACTTAGTATGACATTGTTTATATTCACTAACACAGCTCTTATCAAGCAAAACTTTTTCTCAGCAAATTTAATAATAATTATTCATTTATTAAAGTCAGCACTAGTGGCACAGTGTTTTAACTACCCTACTTGAGTACAATGTACTATGGAGATTGTAGGTGACAGGTTCTGCTCTTGGTTCTCTTAATAACAGCAGGGCGACTAATCAGTGATTATGGACACTTCTAGATAACTGAATAATCAGACTTGTCAGGTAGCCAAAAATCAGACCAATACTATGTGGTTAGAAATCCATTCTAAATATTGATAGTCCCCTAGTTGCTCTCATGAGTTTAATTCGGATAAGTGGTGTAATCCAGCTACTTGAGGATTTATTGATGTGGAGAGACTAGGCTACAGGTACTGTTCTCGGATCTCTTAATACTTACATAGCGTCCGCTTAGTGTTTGCCATCAGTGTGAACACTGGTATATAAATCTGGGGTGTTAAGTGGTTGTCAGGGTTCGGATATTGTGTAGGAAAGAGAATTGAGTATCAGGCTTGTCACTTACTAAAAATCGATCAATTATGTTTGTTCAGATTCCACGTAAAGCTGTAGGTCCCTTAGTTGGCATGGCTATTTAGCAATTAATAAGAGTGTATTTCTAAGGTTTTTGACTATTGTCAAATTTAGTTAATGACAATGAATACATTAGTTAATCTACAGTCATTCACCCCTCATATTTGCCAATCATCATCGTCATCTTAATATTGAACATTGAAAAATGTTTTATTTAATGAAGAGGACACTGTTCCTCACTTCAACGTCAAGTACTATTGGAGGTTGGCTGATAGCCAATGGCCAACTGCTATTAAAACGTACTACTGCAGTTCCACAGCACATCTATGTACTTTATTTAGTTGGCATTGTTCTGAAAACATGTGTTATACAGCCCTATTGTTGGAAGAGATCTTATATTAACATTTACAAACAAATGTTGGTCATTTTGACAAATTGATATTTTCATTAGTAATTATATTCCTTATTTAAAGAGCTGTAATTTGTAATACCCTCTCCTTCTTCAGATACATTTTCAAGCTGTGTTTTTCTTTTTTTTCTTTTAAAACAGTATTTAGATTCGGACATTTATTAGTATATATAGTTGGTCAAAATGATCTTGGGTTTCTGTTTAACTTACTAGACTATTTATTCTAATATATTTTAAAGGCAGTTTTTTTATGGGTATAAGTTTTTATTCAGTTTGTAAAAAATATATAAACTTCGCATTATTTTCAGTTTGAAATTTATGTGGTAAAAAAAAAAAAAAAAAAACAGTCATTTTGCAAATGTACACTTCAAATCTAATTTCTCCTAATAATTATTCAAACAAACAATTAAGAAAAACTATTTTAATCAAATTAATTATTGATTAGTAGTTTTTCTGGGCTATTGTACTTTAATGATGCATATGTTTTATTTGTTAGTGATCGTAATTGTTTTAATGAAATATTATTCTTATTTGTGCGATATCCTCTTGTTCATTGTTTATTATGTCTAAGTTTAGGAACTTGTTGAAATATTGATTGTATTTTTCATTATGTGTTTATCCTTTGTATTAAGATTAAGTATAACTATTTATGACACCATTAAAACTGTTTACATTGTTACAGAAATAAATGAAGAATATTTTCATCTCATATAAATGACAAACACTGAACAATGTAATTAAATAGATATAAAGCTACAAATGACTTATGTTCTCTTCAATATAGTAAAAAAGAGTTTCTTTATAAGTAGTGTTAACATGTCACATTGCTACACATCCTGAGTGTTTCCTTGTAAACAAACATTTTAACATTGCTCCAAGAAGAGTAAAAAAAAAAAAAAAAAAAAAAAACAAATAACTACAGATTTTTATATTTACCTAAGCAATTTATATCATTCTAACATAAACATTAAAATGTTTCGATTAACTCTCAGATTTAGCAAACTTTTGAAGGTGAATGGACAAAAACTTGTAACTAAAAATGACACTGACTTCTTGCCCTTGCTTAAGAAAGATGTTTATAACAAGACATTGCAGACTGATTATTTCCTTGTTTGTGACATTGCGTTGTAAATTTATCGGTTTTTAATGAGTTTATGCCATTTATATTATTCATAGATCTTGACCAATTTACTAGTTAAGTATTCAATTATTGAACAAGTTAAGAATTAGCACAGAGAATATAATACGCCGTGTGTTTACTTAATTTTATCTATATATTCTATGGTATTACAAAAGCAATTAATTAGTTGATCTCTTCTTATCCAACCCATAGAGCAAAGAATAAAATAGAGTAGACACACTGCAATCTAAGTGAAGCCAAAACTCTTACCAGGATGGCAACTCTCCCTCAACTGTCTGTTGTGAATATGTAATATAAACAGCTGAATTTTAAAAACTTTAATGAATTTTAAAAATTGTGCTGCATTTGGATGCAATAACAGCAATAAAAACTGTCTGGATGGATTACATTTTTATGGTTAAATATTATAAAAATCATTTAATTTTATTATTATTATTTCTTTACAATACTCCACATTAGCCTACTTCTAGTTGTTTTACATAGTTTCTTGAGGAGTTTAAAATGAATAATTTAACATTTTAAAAATGTTTTATTTTATTTTTAGGTAACATCAGCTGTGCTTATCTCACCAAGATGGTGGATATCGTTTCAACTTCTACTGCAGAATGGAAACCTTTATGACTACTCTACTTTATTATTTGCTCTGTGATCTAACCTTGTAGAAAATCATAAACTCCCCCCCCCCTTCTCTAGTCATGAGAATTATAGAATTACAATTTAAAATATGCACAGAACATATAAACGAACAATTCAAATTATTAGGCAGTAGTTATATAACGTTGAGTTGAGTTTTTAATGATTTGAATAGTAACCAATTTAAAGTTTTTGTTTTTATTGAATCAATCATGATGGTTTTGTGTGAAAACAATAACTGCTACAAATACCACCATCTACTATAGAAAATATTTCATACTTTTTTAACTTTCATACAATACTGAAATGAATGTGTGTCCAAAATTGTTGCAGCCACCAGCTTAAGTCCAAAATAATTATTATTACAGTAATTATTCTATATTACTTTATCAATCCGCTTTATCAATCTTTAAAAATTCTTCCAATGCGGCACTTGTACATATTTAAAGTATTAAGATTGTTTTATATCAAAAGTGGGCAAAACAGAAATGAAAATGTGCAAAATCCAGGCTATTTGACTCAAAATATTTCAAGGGGAAATGTTAGAAGGCCTGAAGTAAATGTGTTTAAAAATTCCTATCTTTTTTCCGCACCAAAACTATACAATTTTTTACCCATAGAATTGAAGCATATTACGAGTATAGTGAAATTTTCAATGAATTAAGAAATTGGTTACTTGATCAAAAAGATGTACAGAACATGTTTGATGTTATAGTTTAAATTTAAAAAGCTTTGGATAAAATAGGAAAAAGTAATACTAAGAGTTTCCTTATATATTGTAGTATGTTCTTTTTGTTCATTATTAGTGTAAACTTGTAAATATAGAATTTTGGGTTATGATTAGGAGTAAAATAAATCTATTAATAGTAACACTATTTTGATAAGTTGTTTTATAAGGGGATATTGTGTTTCGTTTGTATTAGAATAAGGATTGCCAAATGCCAAAAGAGCCACGTTATCAGTAGAAGCAACATAATGGCTGATAATTAGTGACAGGCATAGTGAACACCAGCCATCAATACTGGAAGAGATGGCGGTATTTATTTCCATAGAAACTGTATGATTGGTTTGTAAAACTGAGGAAATATATTCATTTATTTATTTATTCATTTATTTATTTTTACTTAAAAATACTGTTTTTATTTTTATATTATATATTTTTGTCACTTTTTGCTATCTAATTATTATTTCCTTATTTATCACTCACTCTATTGGAAATAAAAATATGAAGATCCTTATTGTCAAGCAATAATTAAACGTTTCATTTGTAAAGTTCACCGAGTATTGATTAGTTTTAGGTTAATTAATTAAAATTGCTAATTGAGGATAACATGCCTACCGCACTCACCTCGCAAACTGAACTGATTGTCATGCAGAATTGGTTTTCAAAGCTTAACCCAAAATTTAATTTTACATAATTTAAAACATAAAATTAATTTAACATTTACATTAAGCTTATCCAATTCAGAATTTGCATTTTTCACTGAACAAGGGTTAAAACAAATTCCTGTCGTACTTTACTGTAACAATCAACTTCCCTCCAAATTTTATCAAAATCTGATCAGTGGTTACAGAGATTTTTTCTTAATGAGTGAGTACATCGTTTTTGATTTTTTTTATATTAAGATTTGACCTCAAATTATTTTTTCAATACAAAATAAAAGTGTTTCAACTGTTATTAGTGAAAATATTTTATTACCATTGCCAAAATAAATTAAAAATATATGTCTTGTTTAAAACAGCTGATTATTCGTGTTTATTCTAATGATTTCACACCAGGCTGCTTCAGATCATCAATTTAATATCAATAGTGGTGCCTGTAATTATTAACTTACTCCGTTTAAATTTTACATTAAAACTATTAAATACTCACTTTGAACTCAATACGTTAGCGGGTTTTAACAGAAATCATCGAAAAAACATGATCCTATATTTGAAGCTATATTATTTGTGAATTAATTTATTGAAAGGTAATGTCACTAGAGTCATGAGACTTACGGAAGTTTTTCAAAACATAATTCTTGCATGGCAAAGAGTGAAGTTTCAACTAGTGTGCGACCACAAACAATGTTTCAATCCAGTACATCGATGTTATCGAGTTGACTTGTGACATCCCGCTGACAGCTGGCTTTGATCCATGTCAATACGTCTCGGAATATCACATTCCTAATAACAGACGTGACACATAACATGCTTTTCATGTACCGTGTCTGTAGGCTTTATACAGTTAGTTATGCTATCTGAAAGGCAAAACTTCCCATTGTTAAATAACATTCTGTGTTGCTGCATTTTTTTAGATTTAAACGTTTTTAATATTGATGAAACATTAATGCTGTAAAATATCTCAATTTTGTAAAATTTTATAGAATTTGGGACAGACTTTTAATATTAAAGACCATAAACCCTCCCTTTATAAGTTAAGGTTAAGTGTAAGAGAGGACCTAATGGTCCTAACTTTGCCTCAAAAAATAAAACTTTTTTCATTTCATTTCATTTATATTCAATATGGCCACTAATGATTATAAATTATTGTATTTTTTCATTTCATTCACAAGACCCTGATTCTCAATATATGGGCGAATATGAAAGGCTAATGAGTGTTGTGAGTGAAGATGTAAGAATGTAGTCGTTGTTACTTATGTCAACTGTTCTTTTGAAAAATGTTTTATTAACAACCAAATAGCCATAAGGGACCTACAGTTAAGCGTGTAATCCAAACCACGTGTTGGTCTGATTTTCTCCAAACTGACAAACTGGTTTGAGAACATGTATAAACAACTATGTATGTATAAACAACTATGTATGTATAAACAACTATGTATGTATAAACAACTATGTATGTATAAACAACTATGTATGTATAAACAACTATGTATGTATAAACAACTATGTATGTATAAACTAAATAATTTCATTTCAGAATATAACCAACACAATATATTTTGGTTGTACAAGATATACGGAAAAAATAGAAGTATAAGAAATAAAGTATTTTTCACAATACAAGAAGCTTTGAACAAAGTTAGTTTAGATGACCTAGAATTAACATAATATTATCCTAAACATATCTTTTTTACAATTAGGAGCCTGCAGTAGGCTGCATAGTGTAATTAAGTTGGTATAAGCTTTTACATTTTGCTTTATGGTCACTATAAATGGCTTAACTTATTTATAAAATTTGTTAATAGATACATTTACTTTTGATTTTTTCAAGCATCGTAACCAATGCTAGAAAAGGAAATTCTGAATTACAAATGTAAGCTTATTATGCTGATAATTGTAAATATATCTAATTATATAATAATTGCCATTCATGTATAGATAAAACAAATTATTGTAATAGTTGTTTTTTTATTCTTGCTGTATTTTTTTTTTTTAAGTTGGTGAATATTTTGCAATCAGCTGACATTCATCAATTGGCTGACCAGTATTGGTCTCATAAAGTACAATAATCCCAATTAATGTTTATACTTTTTTGCAAAACTGGTTTTTACTTTATAGCCAGATTACATTAACATACCAAGAAATTTTTGTAGACATACCAAGACATATAACTTTTGATATGCAGTCAAAACTTAATGAATTATTAAACTGTGATTAATAAACAACTAATTTCTACCTATTAAATTTGTTTGTTTTTAATTTAACCAAACTATCTTCTTTAAAATGTTGCAGTATAAATTGAAAAATAGTAGTCTACATATTAAAGGGGATATTGAAAAAGAAGTTAAATTCAATTAATTGAGATAAATGTTCAACGCTTAGTAAACTCTTCTGAAAAACTAAAAATAATACATTGATTTTTTTTGAATGAAGATTAGAATATTTTGGAAACTATATGCTAAAAACATTGGGCACAATAATTAAGATTGCATCTTGCTATGAAACAAAATCAGCAGATAAAAATAAAGAACCACAAAATTAACTCTAGATCTGAAATTCATATACTTATTTACATATTTGAACATAAATTTAAGGTAACGTAACATTACATTTAAAATTCGTGATATAAATTTATTTTAAAAATCTTGTTCAACATGATTGACAAATCAAGCAATTATAGTAAAAGTTAGTTAGACAATACTAAGCAGAATTATTAATCCTGTAGGTCTATTTAGACAAAGGCATGTCCGATCGTATTCATAACTTTAACCAGAGATCAGATTTAGTGTTGAATTAAAACTTAATTAGAGTTAAAAATCTTAGCTTGAACTGGATTCTTACAATCGAATTACAAGTAAATTAGATAAACTATTTAATATTTATCTCCCGCGAAAACCGGATCCCGATTATCCGTCAACAACAAACAGCAGGAGGTCGGCGTGGCCTCGTGTGTCACCGTCAGCACTGCCCTGGTCTTGACATTATCGCCTCGCAGGTCTCCGGGGTCACGCTGTGACACGTACTGTCACGGACGGTGCACATGTAGACCGGCCCTTCACGGCCGAACATGGCCAATCCGATTGTCTTCTAACAGTTGCAATCGGAAAAACGAGGCAGTCCTTCGGACTGCAGCGTGTGAAAAATCAACTATATCCGCTCGGACAGAGAAAAAACTATTAGATTTCTCATTTACAAAAGAAAAAAAAAAAAAAAAAAAAAAAGTACTGGTGCGCCAGCTCATGGATTAAAGTTCGGACGGTCGAGTCCATCGTACAAGATTCTAATCTTCAACTGAGCTAACAATCGGTATTTGATCCTTCGAATACAGGATATCACAAACATGCGAAAGTGAGAACTAGTGGCTCAGTGCTGTAATCCAGCTACTTGAGGACAAAATGTTGAGGAGATCGTAGGCGATAGGTTCTATGCTCTGTCCTCTTAATACCTACGTGGTGCCAGCTCAATGGTTGCTATCGACGAGGACTCTACTAGAGAAGTCTGGAGTGTTCATGTTGGGTGGTAGTCAGTGTCCGGATGTTGTGTAGGGGAGAGACCTGAGTATCAGGCTTGTCAATTAGCTGAAAATCAGACCAATACTAAGTGGCTCGGATTCCACATAAATCTGTAGGTCCCTTCCCTTAGTTGCCCTAGCTACTGTCTTTCTGAGGAACAGTCGAACTCAGTTAGTTACCGATTGAAAAGGCCATCCCCATTCATCTTACACTCATGTAATCATTCATATTCGCCTTAAAATACGCACAATGTTGTGCCGGCGTCTCATATGTAAGAACTACCGAGAGAAAGATTTTCCTAAACATAAACAAATATTATTAGATTGTGACCTCAGGGCAATGGAGTCCTGATATTAAAATTAAAGAACTAAAACCACCAATTCAATTCAGTCGCCATCAGCTTTCAATTGGTGTCTTAATTGAACTGTTAATGATAATAATACAGTCAATTTAAGTACCCTCAAGTACTCAGTCATTGTTGTAATACTATCTATCACTCAATCTCTCACATTATCTTAAAGTAGGCACTCAAGTTGTGTCAGCATCTCATAACTGAATCCAAATCCATAAAATATTCCATATCTACGCAATAAACTCGTCAACAATGCATTAAGTGGGTACACTTCATGGTTACTTCACTGAACATTACGACTGTTTTTAAAACGCTTCATTAGACGAGAGTTATTTCAGCCACGTACACAAGCCATTGTACGTGGGTGGCTGGGTCGTGTTACTTGCGCACAACCCTTCTATTTGAGGTCTGGAGAGTGTTAGCATCGATGTATAAACTTAAAAGATCGGCGTATTGGAAATAAATAAATAAAAACAGATTAAGATATATCATATCAATTTCGTGATAAAATGCCATAACCAGAAAGGTAATATCAGATCATTCTTGGGACAGTTTGCTGTAAGGACGATATTCCTTTATTGTCTCTTGTTTCCTGAAGTAATGATGTTTGAATTTTGTTGTAGTGAATTCTTGTACATTTTCATAACGTAATACTTTCACGAGTGTACAATGTACTTATAGTTTATGATCATGCTAAGTTAGTGCATTAAAGTACCATGTCTATTCTTGACTGTTGATTTTGTTGGAGATTTCCAAAGAATCGAGAGGTTAAAACACGCGGTTATTTTAAACTCTCGAATCAATAAACAATCCGACGAAAACAAATAACTTTTAACTAGCCAACATCTGTTCGATTAACATACTTCCAGGATACCAAGCTTCTTATGTTTTTAATGTATTGTTAATCAATTAAAAGGAAGGATTCTAAATAAACTTTGCACATTATTTATACAGTTAATTGGTGTATTTGAATTATTTATGAATAAGTGTTTCCAGGAAAACTCACGATTTACGTCTCAACAAACATGTCTAGAAAAATACGCACAAAGTTGTCGTGTCGGCGTATTATATGTAGTAATAAGAAATTAAACTCTTCAAGCGTACAACTTCTCTTGATGGACATTATTCATTAAATCAAATTAGTTGAATATCATTCAGTTAGTAATATGCGAATATAATTTATTTGAACAATCGCCTCACCGAAGAACAAAACATATGGTAAAAATTACAATCCCGACTTTTTTGAGTCAGTAGTTGGTAGACCTGGTAAAACGCGTGCGAATTAAGGGCCAGCTCAGCTGTGGTAAAATGGTCAAGCCTGCAAGTTAGTGCAATCAGCATTTCTTGGCCTTGAGACCGGCTGGATCAAGGTTAACACAGCCGTGCCAACTCGACGCCCTTTGGATTGAACATAGACGTTTGATTTCAATTGCCATTGTTTGGTTAATTGGAACAGAAGCTCTGACATTTCGAAATCCACTGCACTTTCGTCGTAAATGAATTATAGCTATTGTTGTGACGGAGTCTAGACGAAAACATTCACAAATAAAATTGTTTCCGATAACTGACCTACGATTCGATACCTTCTGTTTTGTCTAGTAAATAGGACCTAAATATGTGCAATGAGTGCAAGAAGTTACATTGTTTCTTTATAGTCCTGATGAACTATAAGAAATTGTTTTCTTCTTATAAAACTTATTTTTCAAGATCTATCAATTTGGACAGTTTTGTTTTGTTTTTTTTTGAAATGTTATATTATATTATCTTAGGGCGAGGAGAAGATGATTAATTTAAATATGTTTTGGTTGGAAGGTGTGTGTATTTACTAACAAAGCGGTGTTCCATCTGAAATACCACAGAGAGGAAAGAAACAGAAATCGATTTTTTATGACCACGGCGAACGTCTCATTGGCAGGTATATGCTGAAAACCTCCATGCCTGTAAAGTACATTAATTTACAAAAATTATGTCAACTAAAAAAAAAAAAAAAAATTGGTCAACTTTGTACTCCTCCAAACAATTTTGCTCCTTTGACTTCTTAATTTAAGAAAATATCCAGCAAATTAATTTAAATATTTTCAGTTAATTGAGGTTGACTTATCAAATTAAACCATGACTAATTTTACTGATTGTATTTAAAACTAAATAAAAAAAAAATTATTATAAATCTCATTTATAAAAATAAACTTGGAAAGTGTCATACTTACAGTCAAGTCCGGTCGTACAGTCCCTGAAACACACAACAGATCATCAGAACAGACTATACCAATAAGGCATTGAAAATATCTTTTTAACCGGACTGTACTAATAAGAAATTTAACATCTGTTCAGACCGGACTGTACTAGAGACATAAAATAAATCACAGGAGAGAGTGACCTAAATGGCTCAAATTGACCTGCTACTATGTCTTTGTGGTGGAGACAGGACATTTGATTAGATGATAACACGCAACAGAACTAAGACACGTCTACTAGTAGTTACTTAGTAGTATTAGTAGTAGTCACTGCAATAACTTAATTAAAATATTAGTAGGCCGTTTTGTGCTTTCCCCCAACTAGTTTCGAAATTAGGATGAACTGGCAGTCCTTATGTAAATATTGGAAAGTTATAATATTCCTAAGTAGAAAATAAGTCAAATAATCAAAATGCTCATAAAAATACTTATAGGTCCTACATTTTATTACACACTACAGTACCATATGGATGATTACTTTTCAATGGAGAATAAGTAAAAACACTTCCATGTTGGATGTCTCGAGGTGAGGATTAATTTGATAAATTTACGGACGTTTTTATATTTTGAAAGAAGTAAAATGAAAAAATATAAATATTTTGCATATTAGTACAAAAGTATTATTTTATTAAATACACTATTGTTTTACTCGTTAGAATAGTTCTCTTTTATTGAAGGATTATATTCTACTTTGTTTTTGAAATTTGTTAATGATGGAGTATCAGATGAGGGAGACAAAGGTAGTTGGACATTTGCCATCATTACGTGAAAATTACCAATCACGACGTTTCGATTTGGTAAAACCCAAACCTTTTTCAAGTGCTAAAAACTAAATTACATCTACACAAACATGTTACAAAACTACGTTCTTAAACTAATAGTAGATAAGTTTATTAGTTTAAGAACGTAGTTTTATATCATGTTTGTGTAGATGTAATTTAGTTTTTAGCACTTGAAAAAGGTTTGGGTTTTAGCAAGTCGAAAAGTCGTGATTGGTAATTTTCATGTAATGATGGCAAATGTCCAACTACCTTTGTCTCCCTCATATTATATTCTACTCGTGCAATTATATCAAAGTTAGTATAAATGACCTTACACATTTTACTAACTCACTTGCACTTTAAATTGAACTAATGCCAATATCACTCTTATGGAAAAAAGAATGTTGAAAGGATGTTTCTACTCCTTAGTAATGACATTTCTTAATGGGTCTCTTATTGGATCGTAGTGGGTTTGACAAAAGCTAACTTCCTTTCAAACTTCATAAAAATACCTTACTGATTCCAAAGATTTCATGATGTACATAGTTTTTGGATTTTATATACATAGATTCTATTCTCATGAGAAATTGGGCTAGTTCGACTCTAGTATTTAGTAAGAAGTTGACAATTTGGGTACTGTCGGTTAGGTTAGATTAGATTAAATTACATTGTTTAACATAATTGTTACAGTAAAATTATCAATTCCAACTCTGACTTTGAAAAGATTTTCAGTCCGTCAAAATTTTACTAAACAGTAAATTATTCTTAATCGAAAGTAAACTAAATTAAAAGAACATGGTGAAAATGTTCTTTCGAAGCCATATCTTTTTTAATTGGTTGGTGTATCTTATTAATGATACACTTGAACTGCTGCCGAAATGATCAGTTTTCATAAGAAATCATTATACGTATCATGATATATTTCAAAGTTTGTAAAAGAGATGTACTTAACCTTGAAATGGAAACCCGTAGTAATTTTTAAGAGCGTAGT
>JAQJVL010001726.1:98044-113044 GCA_035578905.1 Stictocephala bisonia | reverse complement strand
GTTTAAAATTAGGAGGAATTGAGGGGTTTCTTTCCGGCCAGCTGTAAGTGATTGGCAGCCCTGATCAAATACATAACGTCAGTGACAGCAGCCAATATGCGAATACAATACAAACCGCTTAAGATGCACAAACATTTCCTTTAAAAGTATTTAATGTAGAAGAAATTTTCCATGACATATGATCCAGTTCTTGTGTTGTTTACTGAATAACTGTCAGACAAGCTTACGTATGATTCAATTTCCTTGAATCGCTTATTTATTCATGATTAACTTTGAGCCAGTCAATTTAAATTATTTATTCATTATTAGAATTACGTATCCTTTTCTAAATAAAGTACGGTTTTTATCCACTCTGATTACTACGTCATCAACTCCTTTTTGTGGGTACCTTTTTTGGAATTATCTTTTAAACATTTTGAAAATATCTTAAACGAAACCTTAAGTAGAACTTTCTCGAATCTGAAGTAACATTGATAGGTTAATTGTGAACGTTAATTCGCTTATAAAAATCTGAAACGAATTAAGCTAATTAAACTCGTTTGAATTTTTTTCTGAAATAACACACATACGATTTAACTGGTAAGCCGTCAAAGTAACGCATTTACGTAATGCATCTTAGATTTCTAAAATAAAAATTGGAACAGATTTTTTTAGACGAGTGTTCTAACAAATACAAGCAAGATCGTGGGTGAAGGCTTTGAAAGCAGAGAACTCTGTGACGAGAATTTTCCCGTGCTCGGCAATGCCTCTTGAATTAACATCCCGCGGAGTTAGCATTTAACACTGTCTCAAATGCAGGAAATTGGCAACTTGTATCTCTTTACATTTCTGTTTAATAGATGCTCAATAGGAACTAGCCTTGATACCATCTTTGATCTATGATAAGCCTTTATTTAGTTATAACTAAATTTAGTGTAATATTTAATTTATTATTTTTGATTAATCTTAATACATAACATTCAATTCGTAGTGGCAGTAAACATAAAAGTGATGAGTACATTGTTTCCATGAAAAGACGTACACAAAGTCACATGGACATCACCAAATGGTGTTATAAATAATCTTGTAAATGTAATAACATTTAACTAATTAATCTAACATTAGATAGTGTTGATCTCAGACATTCGAGTCATATCACAAATGTACGAAGCACAAGAAAAGCAGACTGTGGATCAGACCACTACCTTGCCCTAGTCAATATGTGACAGAGAATTTAAATAGAGAAACAAACAAAACAAAAAAACTTCAGGAAATGTTAATTTAGAGAAACTAAAAGACGAAAAAGTGGGGAAAGATTTCCAACTTCAACTATTAATTCGTGATGGTTTACAGATAACCACAGAGGGAAAGGTAAGACGCAAGCGTAGGGAACCACTCCGTAGCAAAAGAAGGGATGTCGACTAGTTTATTATAAAGTTGCCAATCGTCAGGATTAGAACATATATTCATTAGCAATAAATTCGAACGAGGGAAAAAATTAAATAATTCTCTTCACACAAAAAGTCATTAGTTAATAAACAAAAAACCATAAATACAAAATAGTCCCCTGCTGACATTTTCCAAGTTGTTTGACTCTGATTGGGTGAAACCTGAAACTTTACAATTTGAATTGCGTTTTAACGAATTATCCTAACATTAAATCTTGACATCTAATTTAGCAAAAATTGCGCAAATATTTATAATTTATTATGTTAGTTAATTTTCAAAGTACATACATGTACTTTGAGAACCCCAATCAAGTAATTAACGTGGTAAATGACATTTAAATGATAAAAAAATCATTCACAAGTCTATATTTGTAATATTAATGGGATTGAATAAGGAGAGTTAATAAAATTTCTGTTGTTGTTATTCCTACACTTAGTATTATTTTACTGATTGATTGCGATAATCTTTCTGGTTGGTAATAATCAAAGTTTTTATAGTAATAAATTATAACGCATTGCATTTTGTTGTTTCTAAATGAAAATATCAACATGATTAATGTTGTTTTTGACAGTGTATAATTAATTTAACTGTCATTGGACTGTCCAATATTTTTTCATCATTGAGTCCAGCAGCCAGAAAACTTAACGCTTTTTTTTCATAACATATCTATTTACAATATATTCACAACCGAACAATTAAAAATGTTCAGATACAGGATATAATGACCTTACATAGAATCGACTCAATGACTGTTCTAACATAGTCACAGCTTCATGTTCTTAAGCATTACTTAAGACGGTTGCGTAAATCGATGGTTATGTATTTTCAGTCCGTACATGCAGTTGCCATTGTCTGATAGGTTTAAAGTCAAGTAATCTTGATGATCTTTTAGTTTCTTTTAATCTACCAAGATGCTAATTTTGATGGTATAGATAAGACATTAAATAATGTTATCATTATGTAGCATGTGGCTGCTGATATCAAGGGGTGATCAAAATATACATAAAAGTTTTAGACATACATCTTTCAATAATTTCGATATAGGCAAGAACAGTATTAAAATTTATAGATTTATACAAAACATAATATCGACCAAGTGGGTGGACCGCCATATCGGTACAGTCTGTGTCGTGGCAAAGTCACGTCTCGCGACAATCGATTCCCATTGACGGTACAGTCTGACACCCTTCTAGACACCGACTAAATATTGGGATTGCTGATATAAAGGGTGACAAATTGCACTTTGCTTTGACAATCAAGCTGCGTCTTAACCCAACAAACAAAATTGTTGAGCTAAGCTGTAACAAAAATGTAATTAAAAACTCTGTAAAATTGTAATATTCTAAAACTCTTTTAAATTAAATAAGGGAATTTAAGACTATGTAGTAATATCGGCATTAATGTTGATGGTGAAGAAACTACATGGAGAACATTTGAGAAACGCGTCCATGTAGAAACTGTAAAAGGCGAATGAGTGTAGTCATTGTTACTAACTATTGTCAGCTTTCCTTGGAAAGGAGCGTTTATAAATATCTCAACAACCATAACCATATCAACTCCCCCTACTCAGGAGGGATTTTAACAAATATATGCAAATTGACAACAAAGGTACATATGTTTATTATTGATGAGCAAAAAAATTAATTGGATGGGTTGGGTTGATAGGCTGTATTGATTTCTTAAACACAACCTACAAATTCTAAAAAGACGCCTTTTTTTATTAGTATCATGCTATAAGTACACGCCTTAAAAGGTACTTTTTATTATTTGACATATCCGTAAGAGTGGTAATTAGATTTGGGCCTATTGGAGTCGTATACATTGCGCAGGTGTGTAGACAAGTGCTAACAAATGGGAGATCTTACTTTCTCCCTTATGCGTTAGCATAGAGAAAGTATTGTGATCGTTAGCAACATTTTTTACACGTTAGTCTAAAAATCTATTTTAGGGTCCCAGAACTCAAAAAAGTGGTTTTTTTTTCGAAAAAGCATTTTGATGTCTGTTCGTATGTGTGTCTAACTATGTGTATGTGCGCTTCAATGGAGACCAAACGTATGGATCAATGTTTACGAAATACATTTTGTATGTAGGTGTATTTAGCCAATATCTCCAGACCATTTTTTTCACTTTTATGAAATTTTAAAATATTTTATTTTTATAGGCAAAAAACAAAAAATGAAATTTTCCCAAAAACAGCTCTAACGATTTTATTACAATTTCAGGGAAGATGTGAATTAAAATTAAAAATATTGTAATACAAATTGCATGTATCTAACTTGACTAGTTTTTGAGTTAGTCAAAAACTTATTTGCCCAAAAAGCAAAAAAAACGTATTTGGGAATCAAACTGGTAATTTTCAAAGTTTTGATTTTTTTATTGTTTAATATGGGAAAAGCTTGTGCCAATTCTTTGGAACCATTTTTTAACATGGAATCCAAACTACGTAATATTGGTATGCTTTTCAGATTACTGACAGGTACTCTTCTTCCCTAGATGACATCCGGCCCCCGATCACATCCAACACGCACACCCTAGACTTCCCCTAGTAGTGTCTATGTCGATGACAATCATTGAGCACACATTATTAAGTGAACTGAGAACAGAATATATCGCATATACTCTCCAAAAATCTTAATTGATAGTTTTTAGGATGGGATCCGAACCACGTAGTATTGGTCTGATTTTCAACTCAGTAATAATTTAGTTTTCTTGTCATAGAATTTAAATTTAGTAGGTAAATATCTTCAAACTCACAAAAAAATCACATAACGTTTCAGTTATATGATAATATTAATATTTAAAATCCTACCATAACCTTTTAACCCTTATAAACAGCTTTTATAAAACGATTGTTGTCAACATAAATATAGGATCATTAGGAGTTATAAATTTAGTTCTCACAGCATTCGAGTTTGGCGACAAATGTTGATAGTATTTTTGTATGTTTTCCAGACAATAGAAATTAAGTGAATTGAGTAAAACTCCTAAGTATATGCTGACTATTCTACCTGCACTTGTTGGCAAAACCACAAATCAAGTAGCATGTAACTATATACCCAACAAAAACGTTTATTCTTAACTGCAATTGAAAACAACACTTTATCTGTGTGACTTGCTTCTAAGTATTGTTTGGAAATGATTGTCAAGGCTGCATGAACAAACACAAAACATTGCTCGTGGCTCAACAGACAACAGTGGTGATAGAGCACGGTCGTAGGTCATGTACTGCACCACAAGTGATAATACTTGTTACGGCAGAGAACTGTTAGTAAATATCTGTTACGACTGAGGAAAGCTGATAAATGTCTGTTATTATAGATATTTATTACCTGTCCTCAACTGTAACAGGCATTTATCAACTGTTCTCAGAGTAACTGTTACAGATGATAGCAGTTGGTAAATATCTGTTACAACTGAATACAGTTGATAAGTACCTGTTACAAGATGATAACAGTTGGAAAATATCTGTTACAACTGAGTACAGTTGATAAGTACCTGTTACAAGATGATAACAGTTGGTAAATATCTGTTACAACTGAGTACAGTTGATAAGTACCTGTTACAGATGACAACAGTGGGTAAATATCTGTTACAACTGAGCACAGTTAATAAGTACCTGTTACAAGATGATAAGAGTTGGTAAATATCTGTTACAACAAAATAAGAACAGTTGTATTGTATTGTATTTTTTTCTTGTATATTCTCGACCTAGCAGGTTAGTTTCACGACAGTTTTTGTTATGTGCTGCCTCATGAACTACATTCAAATGTAGTGTTCCTTCATTAATATGTAGAAATTCAAATTTAATATGACTGGCCTAGTTGGGAACTATTTTGCAATTCCAACTATGAGATATACTGGACAGCCAAGACCCTTTTAATTTTTATTGGTTGAGTGAAACTGACCCAGTTAACCCTAAATCCTAGATGTTAAGGTATGTGTACGATTTTCAAAAGTTGATCTAAAACTGACATAAGTGTCAGATATTAAAAATGTAAAATCTTTTCACGACATTTAAATATTCCTATAAATATTGTTACTTTATTATGAAATTATTGCAGTATATTTTTAGATGACAAATCTGGTTAAAGCAGAGTTTGAAACATTTTAGGTATCGTTGGTTGTATTTATAATTTATAACACTAGATTGAAATTCTGATATAAAACAATATTCACTTATTTATTTTTTGTTGATACAAAGATGGTTGGCGATCAGGGAGAACTTTCCGATCTCACACACGTTACTTGGTGAGCCACCCACGTCTCTACCGTATGATTGGTAGAGACATAAAATGGAGAGTGAAAAACGTACAGACCTGAATGATGAGAAGGATTTATTACTCAGGTACGAGACGCTGACATAACTTTGGGCGTATTTTAAGGCAAATATGAATGATTATATTAGTGTAGGATGATTGAAAGACGTGTAGTCTCCAGATTCAAGATTATTTATTGGCCATTAAATAATAAAAAGTTACAATAGGCTTCGTCATCTATTCTAGAGATAAGCTACATAAATAAATTGTATGAGCATTCTAACAGCTATCAAAATACTGTTTTAATATTCAATTTATCACGTTCTTATATTTTTAACGTTCAATTTATCTGTAAATATAAATAAAATTATTCAAATTATAAAAAATATTACAATAATATACTTTACACAACAAAATTATGTTACAAAAAAGTACAAAATGTACAAAAAACAATATGGTGATTTATTTTAGTAAACCAACTTTACCGTCCTCAGAGGGATTCAAAAAGGGAACTTTAAACATTTAAAAATTCGATAATCTAAAGGATTAATTCCTTTAAAAATTCATAAGGCCTGTTGTACATTTTGATGTATTTTATTCATACCATCACATCATATGTTAATTGAGAAATTATTAAAAATATGAATACAAGTTACATGTACACAAATATTTTAAAATTATAGAACTCATTCAAACAATTACTAATTTTTAATAACATAAGAAGACACCAGCAACTAAAACCTGAGATCGAGGGTTAAATATAGTCTGTATTACAACGTTGGAAAGTTTCACACTCGATAAATTAAACTACATAAATATACTCGGAGTTCTGAATTTTCTTAAATTTAACAGAATAATAAATAAGTGAACTGTCAATAAATCAATATTAAAATAGCTAATATCCATTTCGACATAATCAAATGGAACTGAAATTTTAAAACATTGGGTTTTTCTTGCACATCGAGCATATACATCGTGCATGAGAAAAATTAATAAAATCACTTAGAGGACTGACAAATATAATCACCTCTACGGGTCATTGTTGCAGTATATGTGAGAGACCCATTGCAGGGTCGGCGGTGTATAAAATACCACGGGGTTAGATATGTGATTTAGTATCTCTGGTGTATTGCGGGAATTGCCTACGCACCAGGGGGTGATTGGGCCGACGGCGCGGGGGTGGGGAATAACTGCTGCCTCTGAACATTGAATTAACCATTTATTGTTCGGTTATCTATGTTTGTGATGAACAAATATCCAAACAGAATTTATGTTAGGTTTGCAGGTCAACTAAATGTTCTCTTTTTACGGCTTATAAAAATTGTGAGACTGTGTGCAGTTTTCCATAATTTATTTTCTAGGGTTTATTTAAAAAAAGTCTGAAGTTTTTCATTCAATCAACTTGTTCTTTCTTTTAGTAAGTCATAAATATATTGCAATTGAATATTTATCGAGTTAATCTCATTAAATTGTAATTGTTACATTCAGTTTTGTAGTGTAGCCTACTCAATAATTAACTCTTTGAACATAGAAAGTTATATATATATATATTGAACGTCATGCTATTAAACCCTCTTAAGTTTTAAATTGTGGCATTAAGTTTTTTTAATATAAGGAATATATTTGTTAAATCTTTAAATTAATAATTCTTAGCATACAAAATAAGTAAAAATAAAATTAAAGTGATTATTTTATAAGTAATTAAAATAATATTTAATTATTTAAATCTATTTCTCAACTTTTGACTTACCCATCTTGATATGGACGAGAATAAAACTGCATTCAATGAAGCATCAGATAAAACAAGAATGTCTTTTAGTTGGTTGAAAAAAAATCAGTCTAAAATGAAATGAACTATTTCGTTCCATGCATTCGAAAAATGATATTTTTTTTATTATTTCAGGTTTAATTGATTATCTATATCTCTATATATATTTCAAGTTTAATAGGTTGTATATATTCTATACCTATAAAAAGCAAATACCACTCAGTCACTCACTCATTCAATCCATCGCTGTAAATAAAAAAGTACTAAGCCTACGAGGCTGAAATTTTGTAGAGTCAAAGGTCTTATGTTGTAGATATACAAGAAGAAGCGATTTTGAAAACTATTCAGCAAATCAAAGATGGCAGCCTTTTTAGTGCCCAACATTTAAAATGCCAATTTCTCTAGTTGGACTTTGGCGGATAAATGAACAGTTCTACAGCAAAACTGATACCATTTTGTGTGCCTTGAGGATTTGAGACGATCTACAACTTTGGTTCTATAACTCTTTGCTCTATCTCAACTCCTTCATCCTTAGGTAGAGCTAGGAAAATTAACAATTAAATTTTAAAGCATGCAGAGCCATACCATAGGACATGGCTAAACATGGCCAGAAACACAATACTTTACTGATTCAGAGTCAAATATAGTACTTTGTGCCCTCTAAAAGTAGACTTACAGATTTGTTTAGATTTTGAAACCAAGGGTCTTTTAGGTATCTATTTATATATAAAAACCATTTACCACTCATCACTATTTCTCCAAAACTATACGTCCGATTGACTTGAAATTTTGTACGTAGGTTTATATTGGCCCTTAGAGGCTCACTTAGAAAAGATTTTCCTCCTCGGCATCACGAATTAGTCCCACTGGCCTCCAAAATTCCCATGGTATTATTATGGATCTATATTAATTGATTGTTGTATTTTATCAACAGCTGTTAAATAAAACAAATTCAATAAAAGTGTGGCAGGCTAAACATTTAAAATTATAATGAATTGAGTACAGTAGAAAATTATAAATAACATCAGCTGTCCTAAATTGGATATAAATTGGACACAGTGTAAATTGAAAGCTTGCTGCACATTTTGATTATATAATCAAACCCAATATTATGAGCGATGAAGCGGGCGGGTACAGCTAGTATCTATATAAAAGGAAAAGTCCTGGCTCACTCACTAACTCACTTCACTCATCACTAATTCTCCAACTTCCCTTATACAGGGAACTGAGCTTGTGTACATTGTTTCTTCAGGTTTTAAATAGGACAACTAAAGTAAGGGTTAGAAACCGCTCCAAAAATATGGTTCCATAATGATAAAATTGGGTTGATTTTAGTTAATTAATAATAGTGGTTTCGTAAATAAATAAACATGTTTAATTTCTATGTTTGGCAGTATACTGTTGATGAATTTTCTATCACTACGTGAGTGAGATGATGTAAATAAATGTAATATTGTGAACGTGCCGAGACCGAAGGCCGAGGTGTATCAAGCGCGAAAAGCGTTGGGGTGGACACGTGAAGCGTGCAGGGGTGTCCCTTAGTTATGATATAAAGAAACAATACTTTAATTAAATAATAATGAGTTACAGTTACTGCCCAAGAAAATTAATTAGTACGAATATGCATCAGTTGTTTTTACAAAGCTGGTAATCAGTATTTAACATATAGACTTCCATTATCTGCTACATTATTAAAATAAATTTAAAATTATACAACAATTAATTTGTTGAAAAAATGTTACAACCGTTTCAAGCAAACATTGGTGTTGATATAAGCGGAGGATAGATACAAATATTACAAACTTTTCCTTTAATTCGTGTTTCAAATTGTGTAATATATAGTCTACATCAGTTCCTTATGTAAATTTTTGAAATGAGTAACAAAGTTCTTTTTCCTATGATAATGAGCAGCCTCTAAAACTGTCAAACTAAAACAATAATTCCAAAGGCAGTAATTTAGTTGCTTGTAAATTGTTCTAACTAAATGGAAATAAAAACAATATTCATTCAAAATCAGATCTATAGTGGCATTTATATAAGACGCTCATATAAAACTGTACGTGATATTTCTAATCATAAAAAATAAAAAATAAACTTTATGTCACTGTAGATTTAATTTCATCCTATACCTGAAATTTTAAGACATGAGTATAATTTGGAACTGTTTGGTTACAAAACTTTTGAAGGAAAAAGACGATACATTCGAATATAGCCTTTATTAAAAAGGGCAATAAGTGAAAATATACTACAAAGTTTGATAGAGTTTCTCCTTTTTTTGGTTAAGCTTGACTAAGTCGAGTTATTAGCAATTACTTTTTGTCCCAATAGAACATTGTTAAAGAATTAATGGCATGTAAATAAAAAAAAAAAAAACAAAAAAATTGGGTGTGCGTCGGACCACACGGTGGAAGTTATACTTCTTTGGCCATTCTCATACACCCACTCACGCACACAAACAGACAGGATATATAAATGAAATATAAGACATTTTTCAATATTATTCAATATATTTATCTTCAATATATTATACGTGACTTCATTATTATATTATACACCTATATTATCATTATCAGTAATTTCTTCGATTAACAATCGATTAATCGATAGTTCTTAAAAATTTGTTCTTACTTTTCAGCGTGCCTCGGTTTCTCGACCAACATCCCATCCCAAAGTGTCTAACGGGCGCAAAGAAGTATAACTTCAAAAATAACCGCCTAATTTAATGTAAGAACAAAAATTCATTGTTAATTTATATCACATTAATATATTTTCTGCTGTGTGCTATATATTAACATACCTGACATTTTCTGCTATATTCCTACGCCTAATTAAATGAAAAATAACAGTATAAACAGCAAAAATATTTGAAATTAATTAAAAAATAAAATATTAATTTTAGAAGTAGTACGCTCATTAAATGGCAACGATAATATCGAGGCAAAACCATTTTTTCCGTAAACCGAAAATGTTTCACTTCTTTAAACTACTACAATGGATATGTTGGACTTGTTAAACACCTACCTGAACAAGAACGATCGATATTCGATGAACGAGGATCGAGTATACAAAACAAGATCACCACTAGTCGATCTGGTGAGCTGGAAACCTAGACCCGAATGAAGCCCCCCGACAACTTTCTCCAGGCGTGCAATGTGGTCTTCCGCTCACCGATGACGCAACGTGGCCGCAGGGACCGCAGGCAGGGGGCTCCCCAGCTAAATATAAACAAGACCTCCCTCACCACAATGAGGGTTTCTTAGTCATTTCACTTCCAGTAGCCGCTGTGGTCGATAACGCTACTCTGCTAAGGTTGTGGGAAGCCACAATGTTGTAGTTTAGGCTGAATTATTTTTTCCCCTTTTTCATTATATTTTGTTTCTTTTTCAATGTAACTACTGTATCTGATTATAATTATAGACTAGGGAACACCCCTGCATGCTTCGCGTGCAACCCCATCACTCGTTTCGCTCGTTCCACCTCAGCCTTTGGTCTTAGTCTCATATTAACAGCTGGAGGGCTATTGGAAGAAAAAAAAAAAATATTTATTGTCGTTTCATATAGCTGTTTTCGTACAGCTCTAAAAAACGGATTTTTTATGCCAGCATAAACATTATAAATATAAACATATGTTATATATATATTAACATTTGTTTTATTTAAAATATGTTTATACAAATTGAACAATAAGTAAATCTCATCAGGGTAATTAACCCGAGTCAGAAACAACCCTTTGGTTGTCCTGACTTACAGTGTTATAAAAGTAGAAAGAGTTGAAAGAAAAAAGAAAATTAGTTAAATCTAAATCTGACTCTTAAATGGAAAACGCATTAATAAAAACAGTGTTGTGATTGAAAATGATTAGTGGGGTGGTGCCAATACCTCATAAAAAACAGAAGGTATTTGTGAAGCCCAGGATTTTTGTGTTCTTTACAATTTTGATAATTTTCCGACCATCATTGGCCTTTAAGCTCTAAAATTAATGTAATTAAGCGTATCTTCGCTGTAGCTCAAGAAATTTCATGGCGACCGATCGCTTACGGAATTAAACATAGGTACAGATAACCATATTTCTGACAGTACTTTTACAGTGGTCAAGTACGGTAATTATATTTATTAAAAAATACCCTTAAACTATATAAACTAAAATTGCAATCTTTTATATTTTTACACATATTTTTTGTTTTTAAAATCCATGCGTATTCTCTTTTAAATAAATGCAAAGTTAAATACTTTTAAAATCAATTACGTTGTAAGGCATTTAAGAAATATTACAAAATTACCCAAAAATACAGTACTTTAAAAGACCAATTAACTATCAAAGTAGAAACATAAAACTTACTACGGACCCAGGAGACAAGTTATTCTTGTCACCAACATTTTACAGATATCAAATTAACTATGAGGGCTTTTTTTGGTAACCCTACTAAAAAAAATAAAACTTGTGTTGATTTGGTTAAATAGGTATCTCTCTGTTCTTGGAGGCCAAAGGAAGTTAAAAGGTCTTAACCTTGGCCCATTGCACATTCATAACTATAGGCGATACACTTTTTATTTCAAGTGTGATTTACTAAACTTAATGATATTTTAAAAAACAAATAACCAATTATTAAAAACCTTGTTAGTATTGTGTGTTTGTAATAATTTACTACTTGTCCAAAACACGTAAAATAATCTTGATCGGTATGGGAAATTTTAAGATTATAATATTGATTTTCTCGGCCAACCCATATTTTGGACAAGGAAAAGGCATCACATGATAAACTATATTATAGAAATGTCACACATTTTCTTGTGGTCTGATACAATTTGTATCAACAGTCTTCTGGTTATCACGATAATTTAATTGGCTGTGTGAAAGTATCACTAAATAACGTAAAAAGTTAACTAAAGATTAAGGGTCTTTCCGGAATGTCTCCACATAAGGCAAAGATTGTCTAACAAGTCTAGAACTAAACTAAACCTAAACACAACGTAACTGTGATACTGGTCACGTAGTTTTGGCATACAAGAAAACAACAAGCGTAATCGCTTTATCAAATCGGCGCCTTCTGGTATTTAGGTTAGGTTGTAAGCACTTTAACCACGGATTGTTAGGTTAGGTTGTAAGCACTTTTAGCACGGATTGTTACGTTAGATTTAAACAGGATTATTCATCATATTATTAAAGTATAGTTACATCTCATTAGACGTGTTTATATGTGAACTTAATACTTCGATTGACGATTAGTCACTTGCTAAACAAATGCGGCGGTGTTTCGAAAAAGACCTATAAGTACTTCATATACGACTCGTTCTCGAAAGATCTTGAATGTACTTACTTCACTTGCAACAGGCGAAGCGGTACCAGAGTTACGTAACAGCCAGCATAGCGGCTCCTGTCCAAGGACGCAGCTGAACATTGTTACAGCTGTTGCCATGGCTGCGGTAAACAAGCTTTCGTAGCCAGTGACGCGAATAATCTCGACTAAACCCTTCATCAAGGGATGCCATGACAACGAGGTTACTCCTAAGTAGGTGGGGAGGTGGCGTCAAAATAATACCACTGGGACTAAACTAACATTCAGTATACTGACGTACCATTTGGTTTAAGGGTCATGGAGGGAGGCGATCAGCTGATTCAGTGACTCGTGAACGGTTATGATAAAAACATATACTTTAGAGGTGTCCAGGTCACTAATTTGTTGTAGCAAGAATTCATACCTAATCCTTATATATACAGGGTGGAAAAATATGGTAACGCTTTCAAAACTTTTCTATGACTTCACTGGTAAAAGTGAAATCTTGTACATCATCATGGTTACAAAGAACACACTTTTTGACACCATTAGAGTGACATTTCATCTTTTCAGGGGGACGGGCCACGTGGAGTTGAACTAAAATTTTTAATGTAAGCCTAGTAGGCAATTTTATAGTCATTATTGGTTAGACAAATAAATTATTTACACATTTATTCAGTTTGGAATACAATTAAAGGTCTATTCAATAGAAATCAATCGCCGCAAACCAAACTTCGAAAGGTCTATCCTTTCCAGAGTAGCAGTATTTTAATTTCAAAGTAACTAATTTTAACAATATTATTTCTTCGCTATTTAACGATTTTAATAAAATTATTCTGATCAACTATACTTTATGGAACACAATAACTAAACAAAAAATATCACATTATCTATGGAAAAAAAATAAAGTTGTTGTAAAAGCGCTTCCATATTTTCTACGCTTTCACAAAAACTTTATTTTTTCTATATATAATTTGATAATTTAATTCTTTTTGAGTTATTGTGTTCCATTAGGTATAATTTTTAATCAGAATAATTTATTTAAAATCGTTAAATAGCGGATAAATACTATTGTTCAATAATTAGTCACTTTGAAATTCAAATGACTGCTACTCTGGAAAGGATTTTGACCTTTTGAAGTCCGGTTTCCGGAAATTAATTTATTTTTAATAGACCTTTAATTTGATACCAAACTCAACCTAGGCTTACATGAAAAATATTCGTTCAACTCCACGTGGGCCGTCCCACTGAAAAGATGAAATGTCACTGATGATGTCAAAAAGTGTGTTCTTTGTAACCATAATGATCTACAAGAGTTCACTTTTACCAGTGAAGTCATAGAAAAATTGTGTAAGCGTTTCCATATTTTTCCCCTCTCTGTATGTAATACTGATGGCGATTTTCGAAAACGCAACTTCTTCCTCATTTCTTGTTTGATTTTAACGATTGAGGTGTAACAAAATTAACTCATATTCGTGGTTGTGAGATAAGGTCTCCACTGTTTAATTTGTTTATCCTAAGGACACGAAACACTTTCAAAGTACGTTTCTCGACCATAAGAATAACATAGTCAGAAACTAACAGCTGTTCAACTATTATTGTATTGTGATGTTTATGAAATTTTAACATATGTTAGAATATGAATAATGACGTTTATGATATTGAGAAGGTTATAGATAATTCTTAATTGTAGGGAGAACATAAGTTTGGTCGATTCAGTGGAAGTTTTGTTTTATAAATTAAAAAATTATAACATATTGTTTGATTTATAAATATAAAAAAGCGAATGCGTGCCAGTGTTTCTGTCTCTCCGTCACACATCATCCATCTGATCCTCATGAGATGATTTTTTTCTTAATACAGTTTAACCACTAATATTTGTAGTCAGAAGTTACATGCCGAGGCCGAAGCGAGCAGGAGTGTCACCTAGTTTAACAAAAATAACTGACAACCGTCATTATGCAATCACAACAATACAATCTAATTGACGTAATGTTAATGCTCTAAAAAACTACATTCCTAGCTAACTGATTAAAAAGTATTTGCCAGCTTCCATTGTAGAATCATAATTTTAATTACCACCATATTATAACAACGTCTGCAAAAATTTTCCATGTGTTAAATTTATCATTTTGGTTCACTTTCTTTGTTTTTTTATCACTTCTTCCCCCAATCTTCTATGCCATCTGTTAATAAGTCTTGTTTACTTTCACAGTCCAGGTACAAGTACTAATGTCAATAGAGAGAGTTTCAATTCTTAAGTTGAATACGT